>CAJGYO010000904.1:0-141094 GCA_904845875.1 Miscanthus lutarioriparius | reverse complement strand
GATAATCCATAACCGGGAGGCCTCGAAGGATTTCCAAATGGGCCGTGGAACTCATGGGGAAGCCCATCTTTTCGCACCTCGAAAAGCCATTAAGTCTCGTGTCTTGGCGATTTTGTGGCGAATGGACCGATACCCAACTACCACCTATTCATGTCCAAAGTGAGTATCGACCATGTACTCGACGGGTCTCTCGATGAAGACCGGTAGGCGCTGGTCTGCTTCTTCATCTCACCCCTCGAGTCCATATGCGCTACGTAATCCGACACTACTTCGCCGCCTCCAACAATGTGGCCAAATACGAGGCCCTCGTCAACGGCCTGCAGATCGCCATTGAACTTGGGGTACGGCGTCTCGACGTTCAAGGTGATTCACAGCTTGTCATCAACCAAGTGATGAAAGAATTAAACTGCCACGACCTCAAGATGGAGGCATACTGCACGATGGTACGCCGCCTAGAGGACAAGTTCGATGGCCTCGAACTCAATCACATTGCGCGAAAGTTCAACGAGGCCGCGGATGAACTGGCAAAGATGGCGTCGGCACGGACCCCGGTCCCCCCGACCGTCTTCGCCAGAGACCTCCACAAGCCATCCGTCGACTATGACTCGGCGACGGTAGAGGGCCCATCGGTCGAGCCCACCATAGGGCCCGAGGCCCCCTTTGCCACCGAGACCCCGCCGCCCGAGCCCGAGGCCATGGCAATTGACACAGAGCCTCCCGAGGCCGACTGAGGAACGGACTGGCGAGTCCCTTTTCTTGATCGCCTCGTGCGAGAAGAGCTTCCCACGGACAGGACCGAGGCCCGATGGCTTGCGCGACGAGCCAAGACTTACGTCCTCTGCAACGGCGAGTTGTATAGGCGTAGCCCGTCTGGTATTCTCCAACGGTGCATCACCACCGAGGCTGGCCAATCACTACTCTGGGACTTGCATGCGGGAGCCTGCGGGCACCACGCAGTGCCTCGGGCGCTAGTGGGAAACGCCTTCCACCAAGGTTTCTACTGGCCAACAGCGGTGGCTGATGCCACGGGGCTAGTACGCTCCTACGAAGGATGCCAGTACTACGCTCGACAGACGCACCTCCCGGCCCAAGCCCTCCAAACCATCCCTATCACATGGCCATTCGCCGTGTGGGGGCTAGACATGGTTGGGCCTCTGCAGAAGGCACCCGGGGGCTATACCCATCTGCTCATAGCCATCGACAAATTCTCCAAATGGATCGAGGCTCGTCCAATCACCCAAATCAAATCCGAGCAAGCAGTGCTGTTCTTTACGGATATCATCCACAGGTTCGGAATCCCAAATACCATCATCACCGACAACGAGACGCAATTCACCGGCCACAAGTTCCTGACGTTCTGCGACAACCACCACATCCGTGTGGTCTGGTCGGCCGTAGGACACCCTAGGACAAACGGCCAAGTAGAACGTGCCAATGGCATGATCCTACAAGGCCTCAAGCCAAGAATCTACAACCGGTTGAAAAAGTTTGGCAAGAAATGGCTTGCCGAACTCCCCTCGGTCATTTGGAGCCTAAGGAATACACCAAGCCGAGCCACGGGATTCACACTGTTCTTCCTGGTCTATGGGGCCGAGGCCATCCTCCCCACCGACTTGGAGTACGGCTCCCCGAGACTACAGGCCTACAACGAGCAAAGCAACCGCACTACCCGCGAGGACGCCCTCGACCAACTTGAGGAAGCCCGAGACGTTGCCCTGCTACACTCGGCCAAATACCAGCAAGCCCTACGACGCTACCAAGCCCGGCACATTCGGAGCCGAGACCTGAAGGTGGGTGACCTGGTGCTGATGCTGAGGCAGAGTAGCAAGGGCCGCCACAAGCTGACCCCGCCATGGGAAGGGCCGTACATCGTCGCCCAAGTACCGAGGCCCGGAACCTACAAGCTGGCCAACGAGAAGGGTGAAATCTTCACCAACGCTAGGAACATAGAACAGCTACGTCGTTTCTACCCTTAAATTTCCAAACGTTATTTACATTGTTTCTCGGAATACAATAAAGAAGCGTTCTTTAGTTGTTACAATCTTTCGAGGACCCCCCTTAATAGGCAACTCGATTGTATGGAACCTAAGGACCAAAAGTTCATCTCAAAGGCAAAAGACCGGCTGAGCCGTGAGAATGGCCTACGCCTCTGGGCTACGGCAGCTCCCTCGCCATCTTTTCGCCCAAGAGACAGCTTAGGCTCCGAGGAAGTTCTTTGCAAAGAGCTTGTCTATCGATAGGGGCTCGACGTCACAATAACGCTACAGGAGAGACTCGACTCTGTCTCTGTAGAGCCGAGCCTCCCTCGGGGGCTAAAAAGGGGGGAACCCCCTAAGTCCCGGACGCCGTTTCTTAACCGTCTTTCAAAAATTTCCACGCCAAACTCTCTCGCGCTCTGGCAGGACCGTCGCAAGAAACCTAAGGACCAAAAGCGTGTCCTGAGGCCAAAGGGCCAGTCGAGCCATGAGAATAGCCTATGCCCCCGGGCTACGGCAACTCCCTCGCCACCCTTCACCAAGGGACGGCTTAGGCTCCGAGGAAGTTCTCTGCGGGTATCCAAGAACGAGACAGGGGGCACAGGCTTGGAAATGGAATAAGAAAGCGGTTAAAAAACACACATATGCAAATACTTTAAAAGGCCTCGACGGCCACAAAACATCACGATGTGACAATTAAACTAATCCGTTTACATGGCCCCTGTTGGCCCAGGTCAAAGCTCAGGGATCGGCGGCTGGCGTGGGAGGGACCACCTCTTCTTCAAATAGGCTGGCCAGCGCTGTGCCAGGCACCTCCACCGCCTCCATCAGCTTCGCGACCTCTGCGTCGGCCTCCTCGTCATCTTCCGGAAAGACGTAGCCGTCGCTGACAGCCTCGAGGTTGATGGCGTAGTGCGAGGAGACGACGGCCAGGGCGCGCTTGACACCCATGTGCAACGCCTCCCGGAGCCTCTCATGGACGCGGCCGCTCAACGCAATCAGGCGGTTCCCAAGGGAGCTGGCTGATTGGACCCCCTCGACCTCCAGAGCCTCGCAGGCGGTACGGGCGGCGCTGCACAGAGCCTCGTGCTCCTGGACCTCAACGTCCAGCGCCGCTTGCGCTGCGACAGAGGCCTCAGCCGCCTGGGAGGCCTCTTTCTCCAGACCTACACCACGACAAAGAGTCAGGGGTCGAACGCAAACCAGAGCAAACGGAACAAGGAGCGCGGTTCAGCGGAACTTACCCTCGGCTTTGTTCTTCCAGGCTAAAGCCTCGACTCGAGAGGCCTCGACCACCTTGGTAGCCTCTGCCAAAGTGACTTTCGTCAGCTGATGTTCACTCTGCTCTACGCCTAGCTGCCTGGCGGTGGCCTTGGCAGAGGCCGTTGCTTCTTGGGCCCAGGACTTAAGGGAATCCCGCTCCTCCTCCAGCTCCTTGATCTTCGCCGCCAAAGGGGCTGACTACTCCTTAGCCATGGCCACCTTGGCCTTCAGGTCGACACAGCGAAGGCGGAGGTCCTCCACTTCAGCACTCTGCACCGACAAGAGCTCTTGGGCGTCGGCAAGCAGGACCTTTTGCCGCCGGAGCTGCTCCCAGACGCCCCTCTCCCTTCGTAGGAACAACGATTTCCCAAGGGACCGGGTCTCGAGCTCCTGAACAGGCAAAGACGTACGTCAAACACCTCAAGGGAGGCTCAGAGAAAAAACAACGCAACATGAGAAAGGGAAATGCGTACCTGGGTAACACCGGGTAGGTCCCTTTGCATAACAGACATTGCTGTCTGCATCGACTGCACCGCCAGTTCACGATATTGCTCGAGGGTGTCCCAGCGCCCCCCTCGGTGACGTCCTCAAGGGCAAACACAGGCTCCCCTCAAGGTCGGCCCGGTTTCCCCATACAACACGCGGGCTATCCTACCCGCGGGGCTCGGGTCGGACCTGGACAAGGACCGAACTCCCCTCGGCAGGAGTCGAGACCGGCCGCTCCGCGGTGCTGGCCGCCTCGGCGTCCGCCACCTCCTTCCCTCAGGAAGAATCCTCAGACGAGATCGTCTGAACCAGGGGCGGTGCCGAAGTCTACCCCGCCTCTGTCCCGACCACCTCGGACTCAACGGAACCGGGGGCTCTGGCCTCTGCCATCTCTACCTCGGTGGCCCCGGCGCCCACCGCCCTGGCCTCGGAAGCCTTGGGGGCTCTGGCCCCAAGACCCATGACCTCACGGGGCGTGGACTCGTCCTCCCCCGCTCGTTCCATGGCCACCTCGGCGCCCTTTCCTTCAGCAGCTGGCTCCTCCAGGCCGACCCCGCCCGACGCCGCGCCATGCTGCACGGCAGCCAGTGCCTCCGCCGCCCGATGAGCGGTGGAGCTGGTGCTCACCTTGAGCGCCTTATAGGGCGCCAAGGCAGGTTCCTCCACCCGGCGCTTCTGGCTGGAAATGAAGACGCTCCTAAAGGTCAGCATACGACCAGGGGGCAAGCAGGAAATACTACAAACTCTGCCAAATAATACACTTACCACGACCAAGGACACAACCGCTTTTGGACAGCGTCCCTCCTCTGCAACGGCGGCGGTGGCGGTAGTGGCACGACCTCTGTATCCGCTGGTACCAGCTGGTCTCCGCCGGACCCTGACACCCCCTCGACTGTCCGCGGAGACAGTTGAGCCACCCCCGGCGTCGCTTGCTCCACCTCCTCGGGCGTGTCGCCCTCGACAACAAGATCGATGTCTACCAGAGACACCCCGGTCGCCACCTCCCTAACGTCGGGGAGGTGGTCTAGGGTACCCTTCCCTTCCTCGACCTCGCCATCACCGCCCGAGGAATCTGACACCGATAATGAGGGAGACGACTCCAATGGGAGACCGTCGAGCCTCTGTTGCCGGTGGCGTGCGTCTAGCTTTTTGCGCTCAACGGTCCTCTTCGTGCGCCTTGCCACCTTAGCGTCTTTCTTCTTCTGCTACTCCTCAGCATACGCCCTATTCATGGCTCGCCGCTGGGCGTCCTTAGGAACGGGCGGCGGGGAGCTTCGCACGTCCCTTATCCCCTGCAGAAACGACGAAATAAGGCAACGGGCGAAAAAAGCAATGAGCAAGAAGGCCGTGAAGGCCTCGGCAACACCCAACTTACCAGGGAAATGTACCCCCACGACGGGCGCATCGGGAACGGCATCAAGTCGTCAATCTTCGATTTCCCATCCACCGCCTCCCTTACCCGACGTAGGATCTCCTCATCAGTAAGGGCGAAGGCGGACATCTTGATGCCTTCGATCGGGTCGCTCGGGGTCATCTCAAACAGGCGCCGCCGCCGAGCCATCAGCGGCAACACCCTCCGGCGGTGAAAAGCCACCACGACCACGGCTGCCATAAGGCCGCGATCGCGCAGCTTGCCCAGGGCCCTCAGGAGCGGTTCCAGCCTGGGCTGATCAGGCTTGATGACACCGTACCCCCACTTCTCCGGCTGACTCTCCACAACCCGCCCGGTATAAGGGGGAAGCCCGCCGTCGCCGTTACGAAGGTAGAACCAGCTGTCATACCAACGATGGTTGGATGATGCCAGCTGGGCTAGGATGTAGAGGTGCTGCCGGTCTTGGCACACCTGAAGGGTGCAGCCACCGGCCCTCAACGCCTTCCGAGCCCCCTTCGCTCTCGCCGACTTGGTGGTAAAAACTGCCCGAAACAAATGGAGCCACATCTCCTAGTGGGGAGCGATCCCCAGGTACCCCTCGCAAATGGCGGCGAAGATGGCCGCCTGTGCGATGGAGTTGGGGCTGAAGTTGTGGAGCTCCACGCCGTAGTAGTGCGGGAGCGCCCGCATGAACTGGTCCGCCGGCAAGCCGAGGCCTCGCTCGTGGAAGATGACGAAGCTCACCACGTAGCCATCACGTGGCCTCGGTTCGGACTCATTCCCTGGAGCAATCCACTTCAGCTCGTCAGGATCGGTGATCGGGCGGAGGAGATAGGCGTCCACCAGCGACTGTAGCTTCTCCACGGTGACGTCAGACCGCTCCCAGGGATCCACCGGGAGGATGACAGGACTGCCAGCCATTGCGCGGTGGAGGACGCTGCTACGGCGGTAAATCTCCCTCTCTCTCTTTCAATCGATCTCTCTTGCCCTTCTTCTCCCGGTGCTTTATGCTCTCAGCAACGGCTTGGAGGCGGTGAAAGCAAATGCAGGCAAGGTAAGGAGGGGAGGGGCGAGGCTCTTTACGTATTTATGCAGGGGTAAGACGAAACCGCTGGGCGATGAAATCGGGGAAGTTTCCCTCAGATCCGGTGCATATAATCCAGATCCGATATCTCCGCCCACATGCCCACCTTCTCCACACTTAATCGCGCAGATGGTTATGTCCCATCCACTGACACCACGTCGCGCAGCAACGGCAGCTCCCGAGAAAACCGCCTCAAAAGACGCGCCGTTGTCAGCCGATGGAAGGGGGATATACCCCCCAGCCGATTCCTTCCGAGCTAAGGAACCGGGCGCCGAGCCTGCTATGGTCCAGAGGTTCGAAGGCTGGGCCGTTTATGGTCTCGACAATGCCTGCCTCGATTTACAGCGAGTCGGGGACAACTATGGGCGAGCCCCGATACGCCGAGGCCCGAACAAGCGATTGCTTGGGATGCCCTAAGTCGTGTCCGAGACCAGCCAGAAGTTCTCTAAAGGGGATCCCACCAGAGAGGCACCGAGCCCCTAGGGCCAATCGAACGCCCCAGCACCCGCTAGAGAAGCCTTCTTGTACTTTTTGGAGCGCGCTCTCGGACCACTAGCCAACCCCTATCGAATGGGGCACGGGCCTCCACTCGGACTTACCCGATAAAAGCTCACCGAAATGTCACCTTTCGCGCCCACCGAGGGTAGCTGGCATGTTCCACCCTCCTTCCGAGCGAAAAGGATGCGCGAGGGTCATACAAAAAGCTAGGGGAACTCCTGATTGCCCTCTCGCTCCACGCGGAGGCTCGGGGGCTCTTCCTGCAACCTTGCCGAGACCCAGCAACCTAGGCTCGCACGCGAGGGGCTCAGCAAACAACCCCTCCTTCCGAGTGAAAAGGATGCGCGAGGGTCGCATAAAAGCCGGGGGAACTCCTGATCGCCCTCTCGCTACGCATGGAGGCTCGGGGCTCTTCCCGCAACCTTGCCGAGACCCAATGAACTAGGCTCGCACGCGAAGGGCTCGGCAAACAACCCCTCCTTCCAAGCGAAAAGGATGCGCGAGGGTCATACAAAAAGCCAGGGGAACTCCTGATCGCCCTCTCGCTACGTGCGAAGGCTCAGGGGCTCTTCCTGCAACCTTGCCGAGACCCAGCGAACTAGGCTCGCACGCGAAGGGCTCGGCAAACAACCCCTCCTTCCGAGTGAAAAGGATGCGCGAGGGTCGTACAAAAAGCCAGGGGAACTCCTGATCGCCCCCTCGCTACATGCGGAGGCTCAGGGGCTCTTCCTGCAACCTCTCACACCCCGAGGGTCGGAAAAACGTGATGAAAAAGGGCACCAAGCCCATTACGATCCAGGGGTACGAAGGCTGGGCCATCCAGGGCCTCGACAGCCACCCCAGGACAACAGAGTCAGGGACAACTATGGGCGAGCCCGTACACGGCCGAGGCCTAGGCAAGCGATTGCTTGGGATGCCCTAAGTCGTGTTCGAGACCAGCAGGAGTTCTCTAAAGGGGATCCCACCGTAGGGAGGCACCGAGCCCCTAGGACCAATCGAACGGCCCTGGCACCCGCTAGAGAAGCCTTCTGATACTTTTTTGGAGCGTGTCTCTAGACCACTAGCCGACCCCTATCGAATGGGGCACGGGCCTCCACTCGGACTTACCTGATAAAAGCTCACCGGAAATGTCACCGCTCGCGCCCACCGAGGGTAGCTTCGGCATGTTCCACCCTCCTTCCAAACAAAAAGGATGTGCGAGGTGCGTACAAAAGCCGGGGAACTCCTAATCGCCCTCTCGCTTCGTCACGAGGCTCGGGGCTCTTCCTGCAACCTTGCCGGGACCCAGCCGCCCTAGGCTCGCATACGAAGGGGCTCAAAGAAACAACCCCTCCTTCCAAACGAAAAGGATGCGCGAGGGTCGAACAAAAGCCGGGGAACTCCCGATCGCCCTCTTGCTACGTGCGGAGGCTCGGGGGCTCTTCCTGCAACCTTGCCGAGACCCAGCGAACTAGGCTCGCACGTGAAGGGCTCGGCAAACAACCCCTCCTTCCAAGCGAAAAGGATGCGCGAGGGTCATACAAAAAGCCAGGGGAACTCCTAATCACCCTCTTGCTACGTGCGGAGGCTCGGGGGCTCTTCCTGCAACCTTGCCGAGACCCAGTGGCCTAGGCTCGCACACGAAGGGCTCGGCAAACAACCCCTTCTTCCGAACGAAAAGGATGCGTGAGGGTCGTACAAGAAGCCGTGGAGAACTCTCCTGACGCCTCTCGCCCGTCTGCGGAGGCTCGGGGGCTCTTCCTGCAAACCTTGCCGAGACCTAGCGACCTAGGATCACACGCGAGGGCTCGGCAGGCTCGGGGGCTCCTCCTGCACCCCAAATGAAAACAATCGACCCGAGCTCGCTCTCATGGGTCTAGCGAATGCGATAGAGCGCCTTACTCAACAAATAAAAAGCCCCTAAAGGAGTAAACTCACTCCTCTAAGGCCTCGGGGGCTACACCCGGTGGGTGCTCTCGCGCGCACCTACCAGAATCGCGAGTATAAAACAAACCCGACAAGAGCCACTGAGAAACAAAAGTCTCGAAAAAACCTCTGGGAGAGTATCCCACACTCCCACCCGAGGCTCGGGGGCTACTGTCGGATACCAGAAAATGGGGTACCCCAAGCAAAGATCGAAAAACTGCTTAGACCCTAAGAACAGAACCAACGGAATAAACAAACGAGGTCTCGGCCAAAATCTCCGATTCTCCCGAGACCCCGTCGCCGAGCCCCAGCGGAAGCAAACGATTCTCCGACTCGCTCGAGACCACCTCGCCGAGGCACCCTCATCGAGGCCCCCTCACCCGGGGCCTCGGAAGAAGTGTCAATTCTCCGATTCGTGCGAGGTCGGCTCGGCACCAGCCCCGTAACCGCCTCTTCGACCAAACTGCTCTGACCGAACGTCGCATCCAAGCGCCCAACCACTCCGACAGATGCACGATGGCACAGTACAGCGAAGTGACCGACTACACGCCAGTCGCGTCAACCTCCTGCCATCTGTGACGGCATAGAGCAGGGGTTACCGACCACTGTGCTGCCTAACTCCTACGCCAAGGACATCGCAACGTGGGGAGTCAGAACGGGTTCCTGTAGCCTCAGAATCAGCGGACCGACCGCTCTGGCTCGCTCGAGCCCCCTCGACAGGGCCTCGGATTCACTGATCTTACTCCGCCTCGCCCGTCCGCCTCGCCCGAGACCCCCCCAGTAGGGCCTCGGACAAATTGGCTGCGCTCCGCCTCGCCCGAGGCCGGGCTCGTCCCGCAACCTCGTCGCCTCCGCCTCAAAGGTCTCTCTAGCAGGCTGTCGCATCCAATTAATGCACTTAGCTGCACCCACTACGTAAGCCATGATCGGCAGTGCGCTACAACAGGAGCGACGGGACAACGGTCAGATCACCTTTTTTACCATCCCTTACTGACAATACAGGTACCGTATCCTATAGGCGCATGTCTCGCACTATTCCACCTGATGGCCACTGAGACCCGCATCTGCACCTAGGTCACTTCTCAGGCCTCAGCATGCCAGGCCTCGGCACAACAGGCCTCGGCACGACCGGCTACGATGGCCGCCGAGCCTCTACAATCCACCAAGTCAACAAATGCGCAGCATGTTACTTGTAGTGGAGACCATACCGATTAGACATCTACGGGAACTCCCACGACAACGCCATGCTGCTCCAGGAGTAAATACGTCATCGAATAGTCCGCTCCACGTGTAGCTCTCTTATGTACTCCTGGTTTCCTCCCTGTGGCTATAAAAGGAGGCGGCCAGGACCGTTTCTAGGGACGGCGGATAGAGTCACGAATACTCGCATGAACAACACGCCTCATTCTGTAATTCATATCTCCTCCCCTCACAAAGACATGGGACGAACTCCCTCTCTCGCCTAGCTTGTAACCCCCTACTACGAGCACCCCGGTGCAAGGAATACAAGAACATCTTCTCAGACTGGACGTAGGGCATCCATTGCCCGAACCAGTATAAACCTTGTGTCTCTTTGCATCACCATCCGGAATTGGGAGCATGCAGCACAAATTCACTAGTCGGTTAAGGACCCCCGGTTCCGAAACACCGACACAAAGTGTTTAAATCTTGTTGCTTGCTCTTGCGATAAACATGTTCTTCATCGATCCTCTATTCTAAGGTATAGATAACATCGCTTAGATCTTCAATCTTCTTCTCTAAGAGGGCAATGGTCATCCATGGATGCTTATCCTCGTTCTCTGTTATAGCTGATGACGCCTTCCTTTTCTTAGGGGGAACAACCTTGATCTGCTTCGGCATAGCCCGGACTCCATCAATTGTTGTATGTGGGTTGACCGACTTATATTTTGCACATATAACATCTCCAAACTTATTGGTCTTGACTCCATTCAGCACCTCGTGTCCCTTTGGAGGAAGGAGGTTGATCTCCTTCATCACCTTGATCAGCTTCTGGATGTCTAGACATGGCTCTTGTTGGCGTGGCTTGCCTTCAAGAAGTGGGCGTGGTGGCGATGGAGCGATCACTAGATGACGGATAGCTTGTGCAAAGTAAGACTGGCTTGAGCAAATGGGGGTGATCTCTGGAGGAACGACGCTCAGCGCAAGCGCATTGGGCTTATTGTTTAGACAAAAACCATAGGAGATGATCTCTTTGTTGGCCATCGAGACTAGAGAGGAGGAGAGCTTTGCTACTGTTGGAGAGAGGAGGTTTTGATGGGATGTCTATGGAGGTAGGTAGGTGCTCGTTTATATAGGGAGAATAACTTGCAGCAGGGGTCAAGATCTATCCATTAGGGTCTCGTAATGAAAGAATATGTGAATGTGGTGAAAAACTGTAGGATTCTAACAAGGAAGGATCTAGAAGACACGAGAGAATTGATCGGGTGTGAGAGGGCTGATAGGTGGGCTGGGTGGCCTCTAGGTGGGGCCGGCCGGCCCCACACGTCATCATCTTATGCGGGTTTTTCTCACGGTGGTTACTTATCCCTATCTAATCCCAAAAAGTATATTTTCACGTTACAAAACATAAAGAAGAAGACAGAGGTGTAAATCTACGTTAAAATTAGAAAATCTACCTCATCCAAATCCTTAGGTAGTTTTTTAGGTTCTAGAAAGATCTTGAGACAGTGGCCATTTACCTTGAATAATGTACCTTCATCATTTTGAAGTGTTACCGCTCCATGTGACGAAGTGCTTATCACCTTGAATGGTTCTTCCCATTTGCTTCGAAGTTTCCCGTGCCCAAATAATTTTACTTTAGAATTAAAAAGTAATACCTTATCTCTAGGGGAGAACTCCTTCTTCTTGATCCTCTTGTCATGCCATCTTTTGGTCCCCTCCTTGTATATCTTGGCGTTGTGATATGCTTTTTCACGCCATTCATCAAGCTAAGAGAGTTGCATCTTCCTCTTAGTTCTTGCGGCTTCAAAGTCCATGTTCCATCGCTTGATGGCCCAGTGAGCCTTGAATTCTAGCTCAACAGGTAGATGACAGGTCTTTCCATAGACCAGTTGATATGGTGACCTACCAATGGTGTTTTATAGGCCATTTTATAAACCCATAATGCATTGGGTAGTCGATCTTTCCATGTAGTCCCCATCTCGTTGACCGTCTTTTGCAAAACGTTTTTGATTTGTTTATTTGATGTTTCTGCTTGGCCACTTGTTTGAGGGTGGTATGGAGTAGCGACATTCTGATGTATCCCATAATTTGACAAGTAGTTGTGTAAATTCTTGTCGATGAAGTGAGTGCCTCCATCACTAATTACCATCCTTGGAACTCTGAATCTTGGAAATATTGTTTCTTCAAAAATCTTCTTAGAGTTCTTTGCATCAGTAGCTCTACATGGCATGACTTCAACCCACTTGGAGACATAGTCAACTACCACCAAGATGTATTCATAGTTCTTTGACTTTGGAAAAGGTCCCATGTAGTCGATTCCCCAAACATTGAAGAGCTCGATTTGGAGGTTGTTGGTGAGTGGCATGGCATCTCTTGAATTGATATTCATGTGCCTCTGACATGCTCCACACCTTCGGATGAAGTCCTTCATGTCTTCATACATTGTTGGCCAAAAGAATCCACTTTGCCAGATCTTTGAATGAGTGTGAAATGCACCATAATGTCCTCCATATGGTGATGAGTGGCATCGTTCGATGATCTTGATGCCTTCTTCCACCAGTACACATCTTCTGAGCAGGCTATCAGAGCAGACTTTGAAGAGGTACAATTCATCCCATATGTGGAGATGACTTTCGTAGATGAGCTTCCTTTTGTTCTCCCCTAGTGGCACATAACCTACAACCATAAAATTAACAATATTTGCATACCAGGGGTCAGATTTTGTGACTTTGAAGAGCATGTCATCCCATAGTGAATCATTAATGGGTAGTTCCTGCGAATTCTCAAAGTGCATTCTGGACAAGTGATCGGCAATAGAATTTTCTCCTCCCTTTTTATCTTTTATTTCTAAATCAAATTCTTGGAGTAACAAAATCTATCTTATTAATCTAGGTTTAGCATCTTTCTTAGTGAGCAGGTATTTTAAGGCAGCATGATTAGTAGTATAAACAATTACCTTGGCTCCTACTAAGTAAGATCTAAACTTATCAATTGCAAAAACAACAGCAAGGAGTTCTTTTTCAGTTGTTGCATAATTAAGTTGAGGTCCTGTTAGAGTTTTGCTAGCATAAGCAATTGCATGATGCTTTTTATCTTTTGTTTGTCCCAAAACTGCCCCCACAGCATAATCACTAGCATCACACATAATTTCAAAAGATAGCGACCAATCAGGGGGTTGAATGATTGGTGCAAAGATGAGTGATTTCTTAAGAATGTTAAAAGATTTCAAACATGCATCATCAAATTCAAAGGGAACATCCTTAGGCAAAAGATTTGTAAGTGGTCTAGCAATGTGTGAAAAATCCTTTATAAAGCGGCGGTAAAACCCTGCATGACCAAGAAAATTGTGGATCCCTCTGATATTTATAGGAGGAGGTAATTGTTCAGTTACTTCAATTTTAGCTCTATCTACCTCTATCCCTCTTTCGGACACCAAGTGTCCAAGCACTATGCCTTCTCTAACCATGAAATGACATTTTTCCCAATTAAGGACTAAGTGCTTTTCTTCACATCTTTGCAAAACCTTGTCTAAATTTTTAAGACAATCATCAAAAGTTTTTCCATAAACAAAAAAGCCATCCATGAAAACTTCTATGATTTCTTCAATCATATCAGAAAATATAGACATCATGCATCTTTGGAAAGAAGCTGGAGCATTACATAATCCAAAAGGCATTCTACGATAAGCATAAGTTCCATATGAACATGTAAATGTGGTTTTGCTTTGCTCATTTGGATGGATCAGAATCTGGTGATAACCTGAATACCCATCAAGGAAACACAAGAAATAGTGATTCGCCAGTCTCTCAAACATTTCATCAATGAATGGCAATGGAAAGTGATCTTTCTTTGTTGCCTTGTTAAGTTTTCGGTAGTCAATGCACATCCGCCATCCAGTTATGGTTCTTTGGGGGATTAATTCATTATTTTCATTTTTCACAACAGTCATGCCTCCCTTTTTAGGCACAACTTGAACAGGGCTTACCCACTCACTATGCGGCATAGGGTAGATGATCCCGGCGTGCAAGAGTTTCAAAACCTCTTTCTTAACAACCTCTCTCATCGCATTATTAAGCCTACATTGGGGCTTCCTAGAAGGTATAGAATCAGGATCTGTAGGGATGCGATGGGTGCAAAGAGTAGGGCTAATTCCCTTAAGGTCTTGGAGCGAGTAGCCAAAAGCAGAACGATGCTTTTCTAAGACAGTTATCAAGTGTAGGGATTCTTCCTAAGAGAGTTTATCACTTATGATCACAGGAGAATCCTGATCATTATTGAGAAAAGCATATCTAAGACCAGAAGGCAGGGGTTTAAGCTCAATGGTGGGCTTAGGTGGTTCTAGCAAATCATCCAATGGTTCATATTCTATAGGATTTTCTTCTTCCTCCTCGATGAAGAACTGGGCATCATCTTCAAGGTTGGGTTTGATCAAGTCATCAAGAGATGCAACCTTAACCTCTTCTATTGGGTCTTCCTTAAGAATTGGCTCACTCTCAGTATTTAGAGAATGAGTAATAGGTATAGAAAGTTTAAAGTTTTTCCCAAGTCTTATATTCAACTTCCCTTTTTGTCCTTCTTAGATAAGTCTTTCGATTGGTTGTCCTATCAACAGGTTGAACTCTATAATATCAAAGATATAGAAGCTCAAATGAACTTTGGTTCCTTTCACCTAGATAGGGAGGACATAAAGTATCCCCAAACTCAGGAGAATGTGTCCTGAAAGTCCTTTCAACAATTTTGTTGTTGGGGTTAATGACATGTGTTTCAATAAACCATGAGCAAAAGATGTAGACATGGTATTAACACCCACAACTGGATTATAAAGAGCATCGAAAGGAGCTTTGTTAATTTGGCAACGAATGGATATAGAAGGTGAGTCTAAATGAATCATATCAGAGGAAAGCTCTGATTCTTCTAGCCATTCATTGCTTATAATAGATAATAGCTCTTTTGTAGTCATTTTAAGGAAAGCTTCCTTAGAAGGGTCTAAAGGTTCTTGATGCAATGATGATTTCCTAGACTTCTTGGGTCTCCTCATGGTATGGTAATTCGAGGTGTTTCCATATTCATCAAAAAGTTCATCCTTGAATTCAAGCATATAATCCGAAATCAGAGTTTCCTCCTTTTCCGGTGGTTCGGGATTTGTGATAGCTAAAGTTGGTGATGGGTCTAGTAAGGATTTAGGTTCAGCTATTTGGGATTCCTCCTCTAACGACTTTTTTCTACTTCTTCTGGGGTGTTCTCTAAGATTTTAGTAAGAATGCTTCACCCTGAATTGGCAGAAACATGAAGGAACGAGCCTCCTGAGGCCGTATTAAGATGCCTCGTGGTTTTCCTATCAAGACCCATATAGAAGTGTTGAAGAAGAATGGGGTCTTGAATGGCAAGGTCAGGGCCAGTATTAATGAGAGTATTAAAGCATTCCCATGCCATACCTAGAGATTCTTTTTCTTTTTGTTTAAAAGATAGAACCTCAGAACAAAGGCTGACTACCCTAGAGATGGGAAAGAATTGCAAGCAAAAGCTAGAACACAAGGCTTTCCAATCTCCTTGTTTACTCCCTATGGTGAGATTGTACCAACATTTAGCTTTTCTCGTCAAAGAGAATGGAAAAAGCTTCCATCGTAAGGTTTCGTCTGACATTCCCGCAATGCGCAAGCATGCACAGGTTTGCTCAAACTCATTTAGGTAGGAATAGGAGTTTTCATCATCTTCGCCCAAAAAGGGTTGATCCTGAACCATGTTGATTAAACACGAGCGCAGCTCATAGCTATGTGTTAGGATAGGCTTTGAAGACTCTTGTGGCTGTAGGTGTGCGCTCGTGGGTGCACCATATTAATAGATAGGGGTGGATTCTAGATCCATGATAAAGAGAAAGATAAAAGAAAAGATAATGATACAAGAATAAGCTAGGTTCGAAGTTAACTCAGCAACCGTTTCCTCAGCAACGGCGCCATAAATACTTGTTGGTATAAATTAATGCACACAGAATAATCCACAAGTGCACGGATATTATACCGATGTAGCACTTCACTAGGAGTACCTAGTTGTACATCGAACTCGAGGAAACATGTGTGAGAATAACCAAATCTAACTTAACCCCACTTCACAATCAAGGTTATATAATAGGAGCATAGAGGAGACTGCTATGGTCTTCTAGTTCTAATTTTGGTAAGCTTTGTCTTCTATTGTTCAATTCTGAGGATAGTACTAGAGAAAACAAAGGCAGAGTATGTTTCCTATAGTAAGAAGGTCCTGCTAGGCCTACTAACGGGAGGTGGACTACAGAGGATTCAACGAGGCTATAAGAGTCACCCTCGCGAGCTAATATCGATCCAGAAAATAGGGTACATCCATGAGTAACTGAGTCTAAGCACCACACTTACACTATGAATACTACTTTAACCCAGGAGCTACAAGGATTAATGTACTCAAAAGAGAGTCACAAACCTAAAGAACAATATGAACAAGATGCTTACTTGAATTAGAAGTTGATTACCAGAGAAATCTTAGAAGCAAGCTCAACAAGAACTTGATTCCACTAGGGTACAAGTCGTAGAGAGAGCACCGACAGGCCAGGACTCCTCCAAACTCTTCCCTCACACTCTATCTCTCTATCTCTAATACAAGACTAGATCCTATGGAGCACTAATCTTCTCTTGATTGCTAGCTATGATCCTGGTGGAGATATGTAACACCCCTGGTGTTACGAGCTTGCTTAGCACTGAGATTTAGGTCCGAGAAGGATTAGACTAACAAGTTTCCAGGTTTAAAAAAAATTGTAACTCACGTGAGGCGAAAAACAATTTCTATGAACAAGGATCAAACATAACTTGTATTTAGTACTTAAATAAAAATTGAAGTACAAGTTTAGTAGATGGAAATGCAACTTTAACTTTTGGAAAATAGATGTTGTTAACTAGTGTTTTGGGAGCTCAAAAATTAAATTTGACGTTAAGATAAGCTCTTTTTGTTAAGTCGTCAAACACTTGAACTATTGTGTGAAATACCATTTTGGCGAATTATATTGAGCAAAATAGTTAAATGGTGCTTAAATTTTTTTTGCTCCTATGGGTTAGTATAAGGTTTGGACTATTGCATGAAATACTTGTTGGTAGCAGTTAATAGGGTTTAGGCCTTTTAAAAATTGTAACAAAAGTGTTGATGGCTGTTAGTTTGAATTGAACCCTAACTTTTCTAAGTATGGGAAAAGTAGTAAGACAATGCTATCTTGACATTTAAATTCTAGCTAAAATGTTTAAACACTAGCTACATGTTTTGGTATTGTTGATTGCATTGAAGTGAGTACTTTAGCATGGTGAAGTCCACGGATTAGTTGGAGTTGTCGTGGCATCCTAGAAATTGCCCTAACTTTGTTTGAACGCATCGTCAATCTTGTTTCGGGCTTCGGTCATGAACTGGTGTTCAGCACGATGAGCTCCTGTTGGCACCTCTCTATCTTCCTCGATGCTCACTCTCTGGCCATGCTCGTTGCTCAGACAAGAAGCACTTAGTGGCTACTAGATTCTTGAACTCTTGATTTAATCTCAACTGGGCTCTAAGCGGTTGGTTTTGATGCTTTAAAATTCATGCTTCGCACGTGGTTCGACTGTTCGGGCCAGGGGACACGGTCACCATGTCTGATGTCACGCCGTCGTGGGCTACCTACACCACTGCCGGCCGCTGCTACCACGCGCTACGCCACGCGTTGGCTAGCGTACTCTGTGGCCGTGATCGCTGTCCTGCTGACCAGCCATGTGGCATCGCCTGCTCGCCGGGCCAGGCGTGGCTACAGCCGCTCTCCACCGTGCATGAGACGCTACCGACCATGACCCTATCCAAGCACACTTGTAGGGCTATGCCTTGTCCACTTGTTTTGGTTACTGCAGCGATCGCCCTCAGCCGCATAACCCACCTACCGAGCCCGAGCTCGACGTCGTATGCAATTTATTGCATTGCGATGCCGTGCTGCTGTGTGTGCATGGCCGCACACGTGCATACCTTCAATGGCTCGATCCAAGCGCTAACCGACGTGCCGCCTATCCTTGGCTCGAGCGGTCATATCCCCGTGCTGCTATGCCTCGTCGGGTCATGGCCGGGCCATCTCTATCAGGGCCGCTTTCCACGATGTGGCGGTGGTAGTGCACCGCTCTCCCTCTTGCTTTCTTAATCACTAGCCCGAGGCTTCCCAGTCCAATTCCTCGCACCGGTGGGTAGCTTAGCAAGTTAGCTAGGTGTTGCATTCTCATCGAGCCCAGCCATGGTCTATCAATGATCAATTTCGATTTCTCCTCGCCACCGGTCATGTGCGCCGCTGTGACCAGAGGGTTGGGGGTAAGGCCTGTAGGAGTGGTAGCAGTTCTATTACTCATAACCCTAAGTTCGCCTTGACTCCCTCCATCCACTGCTCGCATTATTTTGGCTAGGGTGCGTGTCGTCGGTGGGGTGACACGCCGGTGTCCATCGCAGAGCGCCGCCGCCTCGCTCGGTCGCACATGGCTAGACCATCGTAGCGCTCCCCTGCTTCAACCGTCAGTAAGGCATACCCCATGGTGAGCCACTAATACTTATCCACCACTTCTACTCTACCGAGCGTACATAGGCTCGCCAGAACAGTTTTGTCGCTGTCGTGGATAGCTGGTCGTCGCTGCAGCCCATGACAGTGCGCCTCCGAGTCCCTAACAGCCACCCATCCTTGCGTGGTTAGCTGTAGATGGTGGTCGGCCCTTAATTCCGTCGTGGAGAGCTTAGTTTGCTCAGCGTAAGCGCCTTGTGCCGTCGGCCGCTGCGTCGGCGCGTGCGGGGATCCTAGGGACCTCCCCATGGTAAAGGTGAAAATATCTAAGGGTATAGTTGCAAGATTACTGATGGTAGGAATAGTGCTCATAGTACTCATGTTATTATCTGAAAGGTCGGGGGCTTTTCTACAAAGCCGCCATCGAGCGTGGTCACCCTGGCCTTGGGCCGTGCTAGGCCGTCGCACCGCGCGCGCAGCCACGCCGTGCAGGGCAGCCGGGCTTGAGGGGGTTGCTGCCGACCCTTTTCTTTTTTCTAATGCAATTTTAATTTAGTTTCTAAGGTAAACTTGTAAATTCAGTATAAAATTGTGTAGTTAACCAAAAAATTTGAAACCAATTTTGTTAGGTTTCTAAAATCATGATCTATCTGCTAGTATATTTTGTTCTCATAGTTTTATAATACTTTTAGAAGTTATATAATTAATTTGAGATGCTCAATATTGTAAGATATAAACTTGAAGAATTTTTTCTTATAAATTGGTGATAGTGTTGGCGTTCATAATAAATTCCTAACATTATTAGGTGCTCATTGTAATTTTTGTGGCTCCATAACAATTAGTTTGCTAAGGTAGCTAAATGAGCCCTAGTTCAAAAATATATGTTTAATCAATAAAATGTCAAAACACCTTGGGATTTTAGAACTAAAACATTTTTCCAAAGACAAAGCCATACTTGACGACGTGGATACGTAGACCAGTACGTTAGTCATTAAAGCTAGCTCGTTAGCTTGCGGAGCGTAATCGTATTTTAGAGTTGTAGTTGCCGTTGTTATTTACATATCTACGTTGCATCCACATATATCATAATAGGAACAACAATGGATCATGGAGTCGACTGAAGTAGCAGAGAAGATGGTGCCTTGATGATCGTGTCACCATGATGGAATGCTAACTTTTGGTTATATCTTACCCAGGCAAGCCCCAGTGCATAACCCGTATTATTCTGCACTTTTATTTTATGCTTGTGCATTAAGTTTAAGGAGTTGAATGAAAACCACTTGTATATATATCCTTATCCTATGAGTCCTACTAGTATGTCAGGATCATGTAGATTGCTATGCTATAGGATCTGGTAGAAGTCGAGTGATTACCTATCACTTGCGAGAGATATGAAAGATATTATTGTTGTTATTATATTACTGCCACATGGAATATATATATGAATGATAATTGGAGACTGGGTGGAATGGTACTTTGGACCTAGACTTGGTTAGGCATTCGAGTGAGGCTCGGATTGCACTTGTTCCGCCTATGTCGATTGAGGACCGTCCGTTGATGTGGATGGTAGTCAGGTCACAGATTTATTATCCTTAGCACATACTTGCTTATGGGAGCGAGAAGGCTCGTTACGCTCTTGTCGTGGGTTTCGGCTCTTTCTAGACCAACTGATTGGAGGCAAGGAAAGGTGGAGGTCTAAGCACCATACTGAGACCGGGTCTCAAGTGTGGGGGCTTGGAGTCTAAGTTTGGACGGGGACCTGGACCCCGTGATAATAGCGGAATGGGTTGCTCTTGTTTGTGCCTGGGGTACAAACAGGGCGTGTGTTTCAGGGTACCTAGCTGGGATACATTTGATTAGCGAATCACCATTTCTATGAGATGGTACTGACTTGGCTACGGTCTAGCACTGTAGTAAGAACTAGAATATGAAAGATGGTAAAATGGTTCTGATTGCTTACCACCTGCTTGAAAGTAGCATAGGTGCTTACAAAGAATGGTTTGTTAATGAACTAATGATGACTGCTAATAAAATTGAATATAAGGACACATGTTTAGTAATGCTTCCGCAGATGCAATAACCCACAAGCCAAATAAGCCTTGCATATCCTTGGAGTCTTTTGTTTTCCTCGTGTCGGGTAAGTCTTGCTGAGTACAACAGAGTACTCAGGGTTTATTTCCCCTATTGTAGGTGACCAGAGGATACGTAGATCTGACTCTTGTGTGTGGAAACCTCCTGGTGGGCTCAGAGATGTTTCCTTTCCCGCTATGACCGTAGTGTTTATTTATATCCCTTACTAAAGGTTTTTATAAGAAAAGATGTAAAATCTTATATCATCTCTTCTATAAAAATGTCCACTATGTTAATGCTCCACCATGTCAATAAATTAATCTTGCTCCCTCTGTAACTCTGATAACATTGTTATATTCCACTCTTATAATCAGTTGAGGTAATATTCTATTACTGTAATAAAGTGATGTAAGAAATGACTTAAGAATGTTGTAAGCTTTATTCTCTCATTTATGATCCTGATGAAAAATATGGATTTTTGAGTTCTCCCTTGGGGTATGCTCGATGGAACTATGTAGTTTAGTGTCCTCTCTTGAGTACTTAGTGTCTAATGGAAGACAAGTACTCCTAGGAGACATTGGATTAGGCGGTTCTGCCACAGGTGGTATCATAGCATAAATGAGGAAATAAAGCTTCAAAACCATTTTCGAAACAAAAATTTGCAACCAATTTTTGCAAAAAGTTAGGACGTTTAACTACGAAGTATATAAGTAGCCCTATTACTATAGTGAAGCATCCATAATAGGTTTAACTAGGTTTTCTCCAGTGGACTGACTCTCTCGTAGTATACGATCTTTAAGTTAGTTGCGTTGGTACTATTTTAGTCATCGTGACCCTATTGTTGGTAGGTGCACCCTTCGTAGATGTCACGCGAGTCGTATGGTGCACGACTGACCCATCCCTATCTAGGAGTTACTGCTGCACTGTGGCTTCATGCTTCACGTTCGCCTATGGTTCACACCTGCCGTGACCCACATCTGTCCATACTCCTTTATGCGCTCTTGTCGGTTCTTTGCCTATAGCCGTACTAGTTATTAATGGTTGCGGACGTCGCTCGCCTCGAATGCACAAAAAATTCGGTCGATTCATTTGTAGTGATCCCGTGCAGGAACTATGGGTGGACTACGCTAGGACCACTGACCGCTCTGCCATTATAAGCAGGGCCTGGCCTAGCCATTAGTACCACAACTCGGTGCACTCTAGCTCACCTAGCTCTTCCTTATGAGCAAGCTTTTCGCTCAACCCTTTCTTGCAACCACCGCTAGGAATGGCAGGAGCTTGGGTTAGCAGTTACTGCCTGAACACTAAGGGGTTTCCCAAAATCCTGTATGCCACCCTACAAAAGCTTAGAGTCAAGGATCGTCCTGACTATGAGGGCTATGAGTATGAGAAACTTGGCACTGAGTGGTGTGAAGTTACCATCTACATTGGGAAGAGTGAGAAGTTTCTCGACATCACTGAGGCCTAGAATGTGACCGCAATCAGGTTTTGCTTCATCGATACCTACCAAGTTGTGGCCCGTAAAGCCTTGAGGCATCTTTGCCAGATCTATGAAGAGCCCATTGCTCGTAGCCCCATGAGGTTCTTTCCACCTCTAGAAAAGAATCGACGGGTATGGAGAGCTTTCATGGAGGCTTTGCAAGGGCGGGATGCGCAAGAAGACAGTCTAACCATGGTGCACTTGACCATGTACCTACTTGCTCTAGATGAGCAATATGACTAGCAAGCCTCGGAGCTAAGGAAGTGCCTCTGGTGAGCTGAGGAAGACGTGATCTTCTCTAGGATGCTCTAGGTGCAGCTCGCTGAAGTGCATGCCAGTGTGGCAGCCATAGAGAGTCGTGAGACTGCCATGTCGGAAGATCGGCATGCCCATTAGCTGGGAGAGGCCTACCTTATCACCAGGGCCAAGCGAAAGTTGCTGGCTGTTGAAAGGTAGGATTCCTTGATCTTGGAGGGAATCCCTATCCACTCGCTAGAAAGAAGGAGAACCAGTGTTGCAGTACCGCCAGCACCCCCACCCTCAGAAGTGTTAGAAGTAGAGAACTTGCTTCCCCTCACTTAGCCACCGCCTAGAGAGGAGGTAGATCCATAGCCAGGGCGGTAAAAGAATCCGTCGAGCCTAGGATTGAAGATGTGTGGTTCGACAAAGTAGATTAGTTGCCTTAGGAAGATGTACCCGTAGTTAGTGGTGTCTTTTGCCGCTGTCCTCTAGTATTGTAATCTTTCTATTGTATCTCATCCATAGTTGTTGAGACCGTCTGGTCATGAGTTAGGTGAACGATGTGTTGACAATGGGAGAGTGAGTGCCTGTATGTTGTACCAGCATAAGGATGTTTAGAATGTGCATTTTATTTATTTTGTTGTGTTTATTGCATCCATCTACCCTTAGGTCTCGTTAGATGTGCTGAGGGTTTTCAAGGGTGAAGTTTAGTGGGTTACAAGAGAAGTTACTATTTAGGTGCGAGTAGACCCGCCATGATTGGATAACATAGGACACTGTATCAACTAATTGCGGATGCCCTAGCGGAACACTTGAATCTCTTTAAATCTATTCCGTTGTGGGATTTGAATTCCTTGTCCCTTGTTGTGAAAGGAACCCTTGTTGTCTGAATCTTCCCTTGCAATACTCCTCTGGTTCTGTGGTCTATGACCCCCACCACCTTCATTGTGTGTAAGTTGGTAATAGTTGTCGGGTTGATAGCTTGTGGTGCCACGACAAAACCGAGGGCCCCTGTGGAACAACTGCCATATGCTGACGCTGCTCGGCACACGCTGGTATCAAGGTTGTTAACTGAGTACCTTTACCAAGTTACACCACCATACCGCTCTTGGTACAAAAAAATCTTCTTGAAAATATTCGGGTGTTTGAATTGGAAATCCACAACAGGTTGATGAAATAGTGTTCCCTCAATGTAAATAAGAGAATGTTGTTTTGGAGGAAGCATGTATGTCATGATCTCAGTTCATACAAAAGGTTGGCGCCTATTGTGGTCAAGGAAAAGAATAGCAACAAGGAAAATTTAGCCTTTCGGGTAGTCAGGAGTGATTGGAAAAGGCTGAGTGGATGTCATGTCCCAAGCACTGTGTCCAGCTCACCTGCACTATGCACGCCAGGTCACTATTGCTGCGTGCCCTATGGATGTCCTTAGTGTCAGGGTCCACTAGCACCCTGTCCTTGCGTAACCACGGCATTATGCCTTATCCACCGTACTCGTGCACTGTGTGCTTCCCCTTTTCCCAACATCCGGTCGGCTCGATCCTCGCCCTCATCCCTGTACCGGACCCTCCCCCCTCTCCTGTTTTCCTCTTTTGGGGACACGGCCGCCATACACCTCCCTCATTAAGCGATGCCCCTCTCCTTTTTCGTCCCTCCACTCAAGCTCACGTAGGGAGCGCACCATGGCTGATGCTCTTCCGACCTCATGACCGTTAGTGTTTCCCTTCCATGTCGCCTCCACTTCTGGTGTGTTCTGCCCCCACCACCTTTTGCCACTATAAGATGCCCTTGGTCTTTGCTCTCCTTCTACATTCCCATCCCCTCGAATCTGAAGCAGAGCTATGAGATCCAGTCGTCATTCAAAGAACTAGGTTTGTCAGTCAGAGGTGATTGTGTAATCTGAGAAGAAGAAGGGATCTAGTTTTTGAAGAAGTTCAAGTCTACCATTGGTTAGTTTGGTTTTAGGGTTCATGATGTTTGAGTTCTCAGTCTCCTATTTCTGGATCTATTGGGCATACGCCATGTTTTGGATAATCATTTTCTTATTATTTCTCCATTGTCCTCGTCTATCTCGACTTCTGGATTAAGTCTTGGTTGTACTAGGTTGCTCTTAACCGTGTATCTCTAAATCCCTATGTGGTTTAGTGTTCGACGTCATGTAATCTTCCGTGTAATTTTAGATCTACGAAGTGTAATCGCATTTTCCCTTTCTGATTCTTGTTTCGAATCTCAGGACGAGATTATTTTAAGGTGGGAACATTGTAACACCCTTGGTGTTATGAGCTATCTTAGCACCAAGATTTTCATCTGAGAAGGATTAGCCTAACAAGTTTCCGGGTTTTAAAAAAATTTATAACGCATGTGAGGCGAAAAACAATTTCTATGAACAAGGATCAAACATAACTTGTATTTAGTACTTAAATAAAAATTAAAGTACAAGTTTAGTAGATGGAAATGCAACTTTAACTTTTGGAAAATAGATGTTGTTAACTAGTGTTTTGGGAGCTCAAAAATCAAATTTGACGTTAAGATAAGCTCTTTTCGTTAAGTCGGCAAACACTTGAACTATTGTGTAAAATACCATTTTTGGCGAATTATATTGAGCAAAATAGTTAAATGGTGCTTAAAATTTTTTTGCTCCTATGGGTTTATATAAGGTACGGACTATTGCATGAAATACTTGTTGGTAGCAGTTAATAGGGTTTAGGCCTTTTAAAAATTGTAACAAAAGTGTTAATGGTTGTTTGTTTGAATTGAACCCTAACTTTTCTAAGTATGGGAAAAGTAGTAAGACAATGCTATCTTGACATTTAAATTCTAGCTAAAATGTTTAAACACTAGCTACATGTTTTGGTATTGTTGATTGCATCAAAGTGAGTACTTTAGCATGGTGAAGTCCACGGATGAGTTGGAGTTGTCGTGGCGTCGCAGAAATTACCCTAACTTTGTTTGAACGCGCTGTCAATCTTGTTTTGGGCTTCGGTCATGAACTGGTGTTCAGCGCGATGAGCTCCTGTTGGCACCTCTCTATCTCCCTCGATGCTCACTCTCCGACCATGCTCGTTGCTCGGACGAGAAGCACTTAGTGGCTACTAGAATCTTGAACTATTGTTTTAATCTCAACTAGGCTCTAAGCGGTTGGTTTTGATGCTTTAAAATTCATGCTTCGCACGTGGTTTGGCCATTCAGGCCCGAGGACATAGTCACCGCATCTGATGTGGTGCCATCGTGGGCTACCTACACCACTGCCGGCCACTGCTACCACGTGCTACGCCACACATTGGCTGGCATACTCTGTGGCCATGACCACTGTCCTGCAGACAAGTCGTGTGGCATCGGCTGCTCGCTGGGCCAGGCGTGGCTACAGCTGTTCTCTGCTGTGCGCAGGACGCTGCCGACCGTGGCGCTGTCCAAGTGCACCTACAGTGCTGCGCCTTGTCCCCTTGTTGTTTTGGTTACTACAGCCCTAGCCCTCAGCCGCACAACCCACCTACCAAGCCTAAGCTTGACATCGTACATAGTTTATTGCATCGCGACGCTGTGCTGCTGTGTGCGCGTGGCCGCACGCGGGCATACCTTCAATGGCTCCGTCCAAGCACTAATCGATGTGCCACCTATATTTCTCTCGAGCGGTCATTTCCCCGCGCTGTCGTGCTTCGTCGAGTCATGGCTGGGCCATCTCTACTGGGGCCGCTTTCCGTGATGTGGCGGTGGCAGTGCACCGCTCTCCCTCTCCCTTTCTTAATCACTAGCCTGAGGCTTCCCACTCCAATTCCTCGCACCGGTGGGTAGCTTAGCAAGTTAGCTAGGTGTTGCATTCTCATCGAGCCCATCCGTGGCTGTCAATGATCAATTTCGATTTCTCCTCACCGCCGGTCATGTGCGTTGCTATGACTAGAGGGTTGGGGGTAAGTCCTATAGGAATGGTAATAGTTCAATTACTCATAACCTTGAGTTCACCTTGATTCCCTCCATCCGTTGCTCACGTTATTTTGGCTAGGGTGCTCATCATCGATGGGGTGATGCGCCGGTGTCCATCGCAGAGCATCGCCGCCCCGCTCAGTCGCACATGGCTAGACCGTCGCAGTGCTCCCCTGCTTCAACCGTTAGTAGGGCGTACCCCATGGTGAGCCATTAATGCTTATCGGCCACTTCTACTCTACCGAGCGTACGTATGCTCACTGGAATAGTCACGCCGCTACCGTGGATAGCTGCTCGCCGCTGCAGCCCGTGACAGTGCGCCTCCAAGTCCCTAACTGCCACCCATCCTTGCGCGGTTAGCTGTAGATGGTGGTCGGTCCCTTAATTCCATCGTAGAGAGCCTAGTTTGCCCAGCGTAACTGCCTTGTGCCGTAGGCCGACGCGCCGGCACACGCGGGGATCCCAGGGACCTCCCCGTGGTAAAGGTGAAAATATCCGAAGGTATAGTTGCAAGATTACTGATGGTAGGAATAGTGCTCATAGTAGTCATGTTATTATCTAAAAGCACGAGGTCTTTTGTGCAAAGCCACTGTCGCGCGCGGGTGCCCCAGCCTTGGGCCATGCTAGGCCGCCGTAACGCCCGTGCAGCCATGCCGCGCTAGGTTGCCGGGCCTGAGCGGGTTGCTGCCGGCCCTTTTCTTTTTTCTAATGCAATTTTAATTTAGTTTCTAAGGTAAACTTGTAAATTCAGTATAAAATTGTGCAGTTAACCAAAAATTGTGAAACCAATTTTGTTAGGTTCCTAAAATCATGATCTATCTGCTAGTATATTTTGTTCACATAGTTTTATAATACTTTTAGGAGTTATATAATTAATTTGAGATGCTTAATATTGAAAGATATAAACTTGAAGGAATTTTTGTGATAATTTGGTGATAGTGTTGGCTCTGAAACGTTCACAGTAAATTCCTAACATTATTAGGTTCTCACTGTAATTTTTGTAGCTCCATTACAATTAGTTTGCTAAGGTAACAAATGAGCCCTAGTTCGAAAATATATGTTTAATCAATAAAATGTCGAAACACCTTGGGATTTTAGAACTAAAACATTTTTCCGGAGACAAAGCCTTACTTGACGATGTGGATACGTAGACTAGTACGTTGGTCATTAAAGCTAGCTCGTTAGCTTGCGGAGCGTAATCGTATTTTAGAGTTGTAGTTGCCGTTGATTATTTACATATCTGCGTTGCATCCACGTATATCATAATAGGAATAACGATGGATCATGGAGTCGACTGAAGTAGCAGAAAAGATGGTGCCTTGATGATCGGGTCACCATGATGGAATGCTAACTTTTGGTTATATCTTACCCAGGCAAGCCTCGGTGCATAACCCCTATTATTCTGCACTTTTATTTTATGCTTGTGCATTAAGTTTGAGGAGTTGTATGAAAACCACTTGCATATATATATATATATATATCCTTATCCTATGAGTCCTACTAGTATGTCAGGATCATGTAGATTGCTATGCTATAGGATCCGGTAGAAGTCGAGTGATTACCTATCACTCATGAGAGATAGGAAAGATATTATTGTTGTTATTATATTACTGTCACATGGAATATATATGAATGATAATTGGAGACCGGGCAGAATGGTACTTTGGACCTAGACTTGGTTAGGCATTCAAGCGAGGCTCGGATTGCACTTGTTCCACCTGTATCGATTGAGGACCGTCATTGCTATGGATGGTAGTCAGGTCACAGATTTATTATCCTAAGCACATACTTGCTTATGGGAGCGGGAAGGCTCGTTACGCTCTTGTCGCGGGTTCCAGCTCTTTTCGAACTGACTAATTGGAGGCGGGGAAAGGTGGAGGTCTAAGCACCATACTAAGATCGGGCCTGAAGTGTGGGGGTTTGGAGTCCAAGTTTGGATGGAGACCTAGACCCTATGATAGGAGTGGAATGTGTTGGTCTTGTTTCTGCCTAGGATACAAACAGGGCATGTGTTTTGGGGTACCCAGCTGGGATACATTGATTCGTGAATCGCTCTTTCTGTGAGACGGTACTGACTTGGCTATGGTCTAGCAGCGTAGTAAGAACTGGAATATAAAAGATGGTAAAATGGTTCTGATTATTTACCACCTGCTTGAAAGTAGCATAGGTGCTTACATAGAATGGTTAGTTAATGAACTAATGATGACTGCTAATAAAATTGAATATAAGGACGCACGTTTAGAAATGCTTCCGCAGATGCAATAACCCATAAGCCAAATAAGCATTGCATATCCTTGGAGTCTTTTGTTTTCCTCCTATCGGATAAGTCTTGCTGAGTACAATCAAGTACTCAAGGTTTATTTCCCCTATTGCAGGTGACCGGAGGATATGTAGATCTAACTCTTGTGTGTGGAAACCTCCTGGTGGGCTCAGAGAGGATTCCTTTCCCGTTATGACTGTAGTGTTTATTGATAACCCTTACTAAAGGTTTTTATAAGAAAAGATGTGAAATCTGATAGCATCTCTTGTATAGAAATGTCCACTATGTTAATGCTCCACCATGTCATTAAATTAATATTGCTCCCTCTGTAACTCTGATAACATTGTTATATTCCACTGCTATAATCAATTGAGGTAATATTCTGTTACTGTAATAAAGTGATGTAAGAAATGACTTAAGAATGTTGTAAGCTTTATTCTCTCATTTATGATCCTAATGAAAAATGTGGATTTTCGAGTTCTCCCTTGGGGTGTGCTCGACGGAACTGTGTAGTTTAGTGTCCTCTCTTGAGTACTTAGTGTCTAATGGAAGACAAGTACTGTCGGGAGACATTGGATTAGGCGGTTCGGCCACAAGATATAGATTAGTGTTTTTGGCCCTCAGGCTCCTGGGATCAAATGCATGCATGCCCTGGAGGGGGTGGAGGTAGGTATATATAGGCCAAAGTGTCAATCTTGAGCCCTCGGATCAAACCGACTTGAATAAATGGTGGAGATGCAATCCTTAAGGTGGTGGAGAACTGACATAGCAATAGAGGGCTGATATGTGGACCCCATAGGCCGGTCGGCCTGTAGGTGGGGCCGGCCCGCCCCACATGTCAAGGACATGGGCTCCGCTTCGATGATTCGCCTTCTGGAGTCTTCTAGAGTCTTCCCACATGGGTACCATCGTGGATAAGTTTGATTTCCTTTGATGAATAGGTCATTCTTGACGGTTTTTTGATTAAATCCTGCTAGAAACACAGATTCACCAAAACTCGTGGAATTTGTCAGTTGAAACCCCTACATTTATAGTGGTGATCCATTTTAGCTATTTATTCAAGTTATATTGACGGTTTGTGAAGAATGTTAACTACCATCAACAGCCGCCCTTAGAAATGGCCCTATTTGTAAGGGCGACTCTATATCCAGCCGCCCTTACAAATCCAATTTATAGGGATGGCTGGATATAGAGCCAACTCTACAAAATAGACGCTAAATAGTAAAAGTTAAGTACTAAAAATTGAATTTGTTCAAACGACCTCGGATAGAGAAATGACCAAAATAAAAGTCGTAGATCTTGATGAGTTCTACAACTTTATTGTTTACAACTTTTCCATTTAAAATCATTTACACCGTCAAAAGACTGTTGGAAATTCAATTTTTAAATTGAACTCTGATTTCTCTTTTTAATCTCATGCTAAAACTTGTAACTAGTTTTTCTCCCTCAAACTAACTTCAAATTTGATGATTTTTTCCTTAAATTTTCTAAAGTTATGCTTTATCAATTTATTGTGTTGTTACTGCTATTATTTTGGTCATCTTTTCACGAGACTTTGTTTTATCAATTGAAAATTTGAATTTGAAAAAAAAATGATAACTTGAATCAACATTTTGAAAGAGTAAATGATTTGAAATGAAAAAGTCATCAACAACAAAGTTGTAGAACTCATCAGGAATTACAACTTTTATTTAGGTCATTTGTTCGTCTGAGCAAGTGATGGTAAAATTGTTTACAAATTTACATATCTCTCGTATAGTTTCATAAACTCTAAGAGAGATGAATTTGTGAACAATGCATACTACCACTTGGTCGTGTGAATAAATAACCTAAATAAAAGTTGTAGGTCTTGATGAATTCTACAACTTTGTTGTTGATGACTTTTTAGCTGAAATCATTTACCCTTTTAAAATGTTGTTTGAAGTAGTCATTATTTAAAATTCAAAATTTGAATTATTCAAACAAAGTCACATGAAAAGATGACCAAAATAATGGTTGTAACAACACAATTAAATTGATAATTGGGAAAATTGGCATTTGGACCAATCTCTAGGTTCAAGGAGTAGACAATCACTGATGAGGGGGTAGAGAACAATGACTGGCACCTTCCGAGGAACTTCTCCTTGATGTTGACTCCAATTTTACCACTATTGACCTTGGGTTGATTTTTAGGACTTAGAAAGAATGAAAAACAAATTTAGAGTCCTTGTCCAAGTTGTTTACACCAAAATTTGGAGAGAAGAATGCGGGAACTTGAAGCTTCCAAAATTGTGTCGATCAAGAATTCGATTGCATGAAGATTGATATCAGTTGATTCAGAGGAGACACTGGAATTGGCTCTCTTTGAATGACGTCAACAAATAATGATAATGAGCTACGGCTGGCGTTGGGAGATGCATATCAAACTCTAAAAAAGGGAAAGATTAGGGTCCAAGTTATCTTAAGATTAGGGATGTTCTTTTTTCTACCAAACATTGTAACGAGTCGTACTCTAATAGGTTTCATGTTTAGGCTTCGGGTATAAATATTGAACCCCGACTATTGTAAAGGGACAACCAATCAATCAAATACAAGTTACTTACTTTTTCGGCTCTGGCCACCCCTTAGGAGTAAGAGTAGAGTAGATCTCGGTGAGTTCTTCAACGAGCAGGGCTGCATCGATCCGACCGACCTCCGGCTTGTCTGTAAGTACCGTCATGGCTCATACATCTGTTCGTACGGTTGCATCGATCCGGTCAACCTCCACTGTGACTCTGGTATAAGCTAGTTATTGACCCACGGGTCATAGCGATAGATGAGATCTAATATGTTCATTAGATCTATCTCTATTAAATGGTTAAATGATGATGAGTTGTTTCTTTTATATAAAAAAAGGATTCAGTTACTTGCAGTCATTGGCTTAGCATAAACTGATTAGTGTTGACATCCTATTGCCATTGACTAATATTTGTCTAAATAATGATATTCATCCTAAATGATAGCCGATTTTTTCTTCCATAATTCCATGAGCTTTAACTGATTTATTCTTATGAGTATGCTGGAATCGGCTATTTAGTCGATCTCCTTTCACATCGGCTCTCAGAGCCGTACATTCGGAACTGTCTGGCAACACTGGCATGTTCCGCTTTAAATTACTGATAAACTTTCTCTCCTTGTTAATTGTAGGGTCAAATTGACTAGCATGTCTCGGAGAGGAGTACGCAGGATCGACCACCCCAACGTCGAAGCTAGGCGGATCTACAGCTCCATTGAGCAGACCCTTCCGACTTGCTCGTGTGCCCGACATGAGATGAATTTTCGTGTCGACACATGTTCTGGCACGCCTGGTGGGACACCATAATCATCATGGCGGCTTACAATAACAATGACATCCTTATTATACCTTATGAAGACCTACATGATGGAGATAAAGATGTCATCAACAAAGCTATAGAAGAATTTCAGAACAAGTGTTTATTGTCCTACACCAAAACACGTGACAATACAATTGTTCAGAAATATCCACTACCAAGAGTTCTGTTGCATGGGCAGACAGATGCAGATGAGACTGAAGACAGGCGTTTCTTCATGGAAGCTATAAACAAATCTATTCATGATGCCATATCAAACCATAATGAAATTTTCTTGAACACATTCCATAACACTATGAAGGAGGTGTTTCATGGGTTCCCTGTTGATCAGGTTGGGCCAGCTTATTACAACATTCCACATTCGTCGACCCAGGGGACTAATCAAGTCGGTACCAGCCATCAAGAAGCAGCACCAACTGTTAATGATGATGTCTAGGTAGTTCAGAGTTCATCTAAGCAAGCTCAAGGTACTACTATGAATCAAATACAGTATAATCCTGGATCGTCAGTGCAGCATGTGCAACAGCCGACGGGGCAAGGTCAGATCCAGATGATTAATTTTGGCACATTAGGCCACATACCGTCGTTGGCTCAAAAAATAGCACCATCAATTTAAAGAATTCATAGAGATATAGATCCTCATGTCTACAATCAGAGACTTCAAGCAGCAAACCAGCAAAGGACCCAGCAGATAGAGATTCCAAAGGGGTATCATTATGACACAGATTATAACACCCTTCACATGATTCCGAATCTAGGGTATCAAGGCGCATATGATTTCAATCCACAGATGGGTCAGCAAGTGCAGAGAAGTCCAAATTCACATGCTGATGAGTTGTTGCTAAAGGTGACCAAGATGATGAAGAATCAGTTCGGTCTGAAGCCAAAAGGGCTGACCTTCTCGTACAAATGCACATATCTAGAATGGTATGATTTGGTCACTCTTCCTACAAATTATAGGCTCCCAGAGTTTGCTAAGTTCACTGGCCAAGACAGCACAAGCACAATAGAACATGTCAGTCAGTATCTTACACAGTTGGGTGAAGCATCCATTGAAGAGGCCCATCGAGTTCATTTCTTCTCCTTGTCCCTGTCAGGGCCAGCCTTCACTTGGTTTTCATCACTGCTAGTCAACTCCATTACCAATTGGGCTGACCTGGAAAAAAATTTCATATATATTTTTATACTAGAACTAGTGAAAAGAAGATTACCGATTTGACAACTATAAGGCAGAGAACTAACGAATCGGGCACTGAGTTTCTTCAGAGGTTCTAAGAGACTAGGAATTTGTGCTTCTCATTAAATTTAGCCGATGATCAGCTAGCTACTTTGGCCGTTCAAGGGATGCTGCCAACATGGAAAGAAAAGCTGCTAGGACAAGAATTTGACAACTTAGGTCAATTGGCTCAATGAGTGCGGCGCTCAATAGCCAATTCTAGAGTATGCGCAGAGATACCCGATTCCAGAAGAGTACCACAGTGGCTGAAGCTTATAATCCATATTCAGTCGATGACAGCTATGAAGATGAAGAAGAGGTTGCCGCGACTGAATGGAATTGGGGCAAAAAGACAATAATAGTGTCAAATCCTTGGGAAAGAGGAGTCGAGGAGAGCTATGACTTTAACGTCCCAAAATCAGACAAGCTCTTCGATTTCTTGCTTGAGAAGGGACAGATCAAGTTGCCCGATAATCATGTTATGTTGCCCCTGATCAATTGAAAAATAAGAAGTTCTGCAAGTTTCACAACGCTACGTCTCATTCTACTAATGAATGCAGAGTTTTTCGACAGCATATACAGAGGGCTATTCAGCAAGGGAGGCTCAAATTTGATACGCCTCGAAAGATGAAAGTTGATGATAATCCTTTCCCAGGAGATCAAAACATGGTCGATGCTAAGCTGCTCAAAGGAAAGACTAAGGTCATGACATCAACCAAGTCAAGAGAAACTGGAACAGTCGATCCGAGATGCAAATATTGGCTGACGAATATAGAGAAATTAAAAGACATCGCAACAAGCAAAAGAGCCGATATGAGCAGGGAGAAACGTCAAAGGATGGGGCGACAAAGTTGCGGGTTACATCTCAAATTTTGTTGAATAAATGGCAGCTGCAGAAGGAAAAGGATTATGAACGTTGGTTAGAAGAGCAAGAATACCAGCGACAACGGGAAAAAGAGAGGTATGAAAGAAAGCAAGCTGAATCACATTGGAACTGTCCTTTCTTCAGACATTGCTGGAACGAAGGCCAATGGTGTCTAGGAGGTTTAACAAGAAGCCAGAAGAGAAGAGTACAATGCCTAAGCAATAGAGAGTTGGAACAGACTCAGGCATCTGGTAAACATCAAGTATGGCATGCTAAGCAAACAGCCGATAAGAAGGCAACCATCGGCTAATATTTAAATGGCTTTTCTATTGCCATCAGAGTTTAGAGCTCCAGTAGATCAAGAAGTTTACTCAGGTTTTGATGAATCAGAGTATGAGGAGATAGTTGTCAAGTTGACAGTTATACAGCAGGCAATATTTGATAAACCAGTCAAGCATCGGCACTTAAAGGCTTTATATGTAAAAGGTTTTATTGATGGGAAGCCGATGAACAAGATATTGGTGGACGGAGGTGCTTCTATCAATCTCATGCCTTACACCACTTTTCATAAACTTGACAAGGGACTAGGAGATTTGATTGAAACCGACATGATGCTTAAGGACTTTGGAGGTAATGCGTTTAAGACCCGGGGGGCAATGAACGTCGAATTGACGATCAGGAGTAAGACTCTACTCACCACATTCTTCATCATCGATGGAAAAGGGTCATGCAGTTTACTGCTTGGTCATGATTGGATTCATGCAAACAGTTGTGTGCAATCAACCATGCATCAGTGTTTGATTCAATGGCATGGAGATGATGTCGAACTGGTTCGTGCTGATGAGTCTGTAAGTATCGCAATAGCCGATCCAGTCTTTTGGGAGCTAGCAGACTTCGAATGCTTTTCTAGCAAGTTATGGGAAGGAGGCTTCATTAAAATCATCAATGAAAGCCAACAACCGATCCAAGCAATCAGCTCTGAGAGGTTGTTTTAGTAAATAGTCACGGCTTCTCGTTGGCCATTGGATTAAGGAAGAATAAGCATTGGTCCTAGAGATAGGCTTAGGCCGACGTATGTGAACGCTAAGTCAGATCATAAGTGCAATTCATAGTTAATAGATGTATTAAAGAAAGTTTGTTTTGCTTAATGAGATGCTTGGCCTAGATTGATCGATCGTTTAATCGTTGGTCTAAAAAATTCTGGTACAGCCTGTCAATAGCGATTGATGAAAAATATTTGAAGGGATATTATCCTAGCATTTGATCAACACTTGATAGCCGATTCATTTAGTCATCGGCTCTAATAGCCGGTACAGAAAGGTATTGCCTCTAGTTCAAAAAATGAAAATCTTTGAAGATGTGAAAGCCGATACGATACGTATCGCCTATAGAGCAAAAACAAAAACAAAGACAGTCATGACATGTACAAGGGCATCACACTGAGACATGTTCATGGAAGAACAAGTGACTTCGTTCATTAGTTCGCCCTAAGTACAAACTAATCAAAGACCTTGTTCACCACATCCTGAGCAGATGTGATGTCCACAATGGCCTCAGTCGCGTCAACGAACTCTTTGATCAGATCTTCATGCTCCTTGGGGCCATCGCCCATCAGGAAGCCAGTCTCCATGGCATGGAGTTCATACCTAGTTTGGACTTGCGCCGCGGCCAGTGCCACCGATGCGCCATGATGGACACCGTGGAGAGCGATCTCCTGAACGTGGGCCGGAATGTCGTGGAGGAGAGCATTGATGAGGGAGCCCCTAGCGTTAATAGCATCCGCGGCCACATTCGCCGCCAGTTGGAACTGTTAGGGCTGATGATCACAGAAAACAGAAGAACTATCAAGATAAAGACAGTAGAAATCAGAATAGAGGCGTTCCTAAAGTTCATCTTACCCGCCACCGCGGCGTCAGACTCGCCCAGCGGTGCTCAAATAGTGCTGGCCTCCTCCTTGGCCGCATGAAGAGTAGCCTGAGAGACCCTGAGACAGATCTCGAGCTGGCCATTTTCCTGAGTTGCCTCAGAATAGCGGTTCTGAGCCACCCTCCACTCTCGGAGAAAATGCCGAGCGTCATCACCGTTGTAGGAGTCGGAAGAATCCAATGATGATGCCAGTGTAGAAGATGCAGCATCAGAGGGCTCACTGGCCCTAGGTAGAGGACAAGGACTGCCATTCAAAACGAATCTATGGGCAAATCAGAATAGTTCATCATCACAAACAAGAGATATCAATCTCACCTCATGTGTCGTAAGCGCTGGTTCACGGACATGGCTTCCTCCAGAATCGCCTCTGCCGCACGTTTGCCACGGTTGTCCTCGCCAGCCCTAGGGTTTATTTGGGTCTACAAGAAGAGGGGAGAAAACTGCTATAGAGTCTGTGAGGGTGGAGAGGTGCAAAGGAATAGGAGCGGTTGCAAGTGTAGATGTGCTCGAGGCCGGAGCCCTCAACTGGTATTTGAAGCCACAGAGCGAAGAGGTGGACGCCTCGGGACGTGCAAAATGCAACCGCAATTAATAGAAGATGAAGCGCCACCTCACTAATACCGAAGAGAATACGACGCTGGGTGACTAAGGATAGAAGATCGAGGGGTTCTCTTAATAATAAAGGCCGTGTTTTTAGACTTAGTTGGATTCAGGTTGGAAGTCTGGAATTGATTATTTTCAAATCGGCTCTTTAGATGAAAACAAGAAGTACAATTAGGCAACAGAAAGTATGGTTACCATTGATTCTACACAAGATATATGATACACGAATTACAATCCTAGAACATCCTAGATTGCTTTCAGCACTTCTAGTCGGATAGCATCCACTTCTGTGATTTGTTGCTTATCTTCTTCGGCTGATCCAGGAATGCTCTCGAGGCTACTTCGGATGGCTCTGCCTTCTCTGACTTTGGCTAGCAGTTCCTATTTCTTTTGTTTAATGGCATCAGGTATTTGAGCCAGGGTAGACTTATGACGATCAATGACAGTCTTCACATTTTCTAGCTCCTTCTCAAGTTCTGCACGCCTGACTTCCAGTTGAGACAACTCTGGGTCGATACTGAGAGAGGTGTTCTTCAAATGATCAATCAACTGTGTTAGCTCTTTGGCCTCTTACCTGTTGGAGTTCCCCTTGGCCAATAAAGTTGCACGGTCGGACAGATTTCTTTGAGCCTTTTTCACCTTCAGGGCCTGATCTTCAAAAATAGATAAAGGTGACAAGACTCTAGAGAGAACTGAGGATGGATTACCCTTAATAGCCATGGAGACTCTCTGCATTGAATTAGTTTCTTGGACCAAATCGGCTATATTTCTCTCAAACATTGACAATATGTCTCTGAGCTAATTTCTGGTCTCTTCTGACAAAGCTTCCTTAGAGGAGGTGGCTGATGTGCTGATTTCATGTTCATCAAGATACTCCTCAAGATTGAAAGAGTAGCTCAGGACTAGAAGATCGAGTGCCTGTGTATAAGGAAATCTTGGTTAGGAGGTTTGAATCAGTTTATAACAAAATCGATGATGAAGAAGATACAATACCTTTCTGAAGTAGCCTCTGTCTGAAGAGGAGGAATAGCTGATGATGCACCAGTAATATCTGATTGAATCGGCTCTGGACTCTCAACATTAATATCTGCAAGCATCAGAAGAAAATTTTTAGTTCGTATTTATTGTAGAGAAATAAATTAAGCATGTGACTTTCTTACCATTAGTTGTGTGCTGGGTTGGGAATCGACGGTCTGAACGTCAGTGACGGCAGGATCATTTTCAATGAAGGGACTGTCAGATTCCTGCTCTAGCATCGGTGTTTCCTTAGGAAGTACCTAGCATGGTAAGAAGTCAGATGAGGAATAAAAGTTGAATAGAATCAAAAAAAATTGAGGAAATACTTCGGCAACATCAAGGGAAAGATGGGGGGACTCACATCTTCTAGCGTTCCTGAAGCATATGTTGTTTCAACCAAAATTGGCTCTTCTTGGGGATCGGTTGATGAAGGTTTAGTTGATGCCAAACCAAACGCCTGGGACAATAGCTCTGCACCCAGAACCGATTGGGATGCAATGGTTGATAACTGTGAAGGAAGGGGTCAGCAATTGAATGTCATTTTGAGAAGGAAATGAATTGTTTACCTAAGCAGCTGATGGTCTCGTTCTATGGAGCCTCTTCCCAGTAGTGGTTTTCTGGGTTGTCCCTTGAGCCACCTTGTGCTTTGAAGATTGATATGTTGCAATGGTGGAGGCAGCATGAGTTTTCATCAATTTCTTTAGTGGGGGCGCAGCCGATCCCATTCTTGAAACTGGGCATGGTGGCTGGTAATCTATAGAACGCCCCTTCCTACCCAAGCTCGGAGGATCAAATTTAGTATCCTAAAAAGGTCAATTAGAACAATTGGCAAATGAATTCGTCGAGCAGTTTATTGAAAAGAAATGGCAAGTTACCTCTCTGTCAGAAGCAAATTCCCCATCCAGAGCTATACACAAAGGGCGAACCAACCCACAGAAAAGATGAGAGTGTCATTCTTGCTACTAGGAGTCAAAGAGAGTGGAAGAGAAGCTAACTCTGATCCAGTCATGCAAGCAAAGGGAAGGAAGATATGATCCCAGTTAGAAAACTCTGGAGACTTCCAGTACTTCACTAATATCCTCTCTTGGCCTCAGTATATCCTTGAAGAAAAGTTGAGGAGGCAATTGACCAAGACCAAACTAACGAGCTACAAAAGAGGGGTTGTAAAATTCGTAGGTTGGAAGGTAGCCTGGAAGGAAGGAACCTATAGCCATTTTGCCACGGCCATGATAAAATTCGGCTAGGACACAAGGCTTGATAAAGGAATTGAAGATTACAGCCGTCGTCTCATCCGAACAGCCTGATTCAAATCAAAATTTGAATGGGAAGATCAGCTCATTGTTTTCATCCTCATCGTATGGTAGCCAAGTCAGGATGTCTGCATCAAACCCTCTATAAAACCTTTTGAAGAGATAGCCAATGCCAATATCGATTGTTATGGCCGATGCAGCCTCACCATAGCTTGTACACTAACGGGTTCTTCCTTCTTCGCCTCTATATTCCTCATCAAAGTTAGAGGAAGGAAACCTCAGGTTTCTGAAATCAAGCCTTACAATCTTGTGCATGTATAGGTTAAGCCACAATTGTATCAACCACTAGGGGCCACTGATAGTATGCACTAGTTCACTCTTCAGTAATTGGGTAGATACCTAGTACATCAGATGATAAGCGGCTCCTAGCAGATACTTTCCAAGAGGGATATCCTTGCCTACTGCTAGATGTTCGGCCATGAGTTTATGATTGTAAGTTGGACCACAAGATGACCCACAGAAGACAAATCTCTCAAGCCACATGTTCAGAAAGGCTACATATTCCCTTTCACTGACGTTTGATTCGTCTCCAATATGGTTCAGAATGTAACTGGCCCATCCTATGCAGTCTGATATCTTGACTAATTTCTTGGATCTGGCACTCAAGTACTCATAAGGCTGCATTGATCTAATAATTCTAAGGCCGGTCAACATGTAAACATCAGCCAGAGTGATGGTCATTGGACCGTGACCAAATACAAAGGCATTCAGGGCATTGGACTAGAAATAGGATGTAGAAATCAGGAGTGAATCATTCTTCTCCATCCCAGACAACGAGAGTGTCAAGCATTGATTCAAATCATAAAGCTCCCAATTTCCACCCTTTTTCTTAGACACCCTATGGAACTAATTTCCCCATCCCTTAGGCATTTTGGGCCAATTTCTGAAGGGAGTTTTTGTATTCCAAGAGGACAAATCCACTGCAGAATGTTTAAAGGGAATTTGGTTGGTTTCTTGATAGAAATCAAATGGATCAGGATCACCCATAGGCCTAAGAAAATAAACATTGGAAGCAACAGCTGATGGAATCAAGATTTTGTTCCTCATTTCCTAGAAATCGGATAAATTAAATTTGAGGACAAAGGAAATACATGGTAGCGACCGACACTTTGAGAATGAGAACTTGAAAGCATACCTTAGGGATGTGGTCGCTGGTCGCCATTACCACCGAGACAGATTTTAACCTAAGGAAGACCGCTTGAATAAAAGTTTGATGGGGCAAAAGATTTGCTAGGGTTGAGGCTTTGGCGATGGCGGCGTTGACTGTTAAGATTTGCTCGAGAAAGAAGGGGAAAGCAAACAAGCCGAGTGAGTCGGAAAAGATACTATTGGGACATTATATAAAACTCGGCCCGGAAAGTCAGGAATCGCTCGTATATCTCGGAGCAAAACGGTTGCGGTGTGGTAAACAGATAAATAGGAATTTTGGAATAAAATCATTTTTATCCCAAAATTGGAGGGCATGTGTTTACACCAAAATTTGGAGAGAAGAACACGGGAACTCGAAACTTCCAAAATTATGTCGATCAAGGATTCGATTGCAAGAAGATTGATATCAGCTGATTCAAAGGAGACACTAGAATCGGCTCTCTTTGAATGACGTCAGCAAATAATGATAATGGGCTACAGTTGGCGTCGGGAGATGCATATCGGACTCTACAAAAAGGGAAAGATTAGGGTCCAAGTTATCTTAAGATTAGGGATGTTCTTTTTTATACCAAACATTGTAACGAGTCGTACTCAAATATGTTTCATGTTTAGGCTCCGGGTATAAATATTGGACCCCGGCTATTATAAAGGGACAACCAATCAATCAAATATAAGTTACTTACTTTTTCGGCTCCAGCCACCCCATTAGAGTAGGAGTAGAGTAGATCTCGGTGAGTTCTTCAGCGAGCAGGGCTGCATTGGTCTGGCCGACCTCCGGCTTATTTGTAAGTACTGTCATGCCTTATACTTCTGTTCGTACGGCTGCATCGATCCGGTTGACCTCCACTGCGACTCTGGTATAAGCTAGTTATCAACTCTTGTCTAGTTTAAGTATGGCTGCATCGATCCGATCGACCCTCACTGCTCGAACTAGATTAAGGTCAAGTTATCAGCTCTATCTAAGGGTGGCGTCCTTCGGATAGATTCATTAAGTTACCGATATTGCTTATTGCTTTCATTATTTATTTAATTACAGCAATATCACTTTGCCCGATTGGGATTGATCTAGATCGGACTTATATCCTATTTAACCTATCATTTATTAATCTAAACTGATCTAATCTGCACCTTAAACGATGAGTTATGTTTTATCGGCTATTTTATGTTAATCTTAATCATGCATAGTGTGCGGTTAAGGCATGTCTAGTCTTGAATAGATCTATCGGCTAACGAAAACCATTCCACGGCCCGTTATCACGGCCTGTGTGATTCTGCCTCACACCCCACTATTAACACCGTGGAGCGGGGACCATTATTTGGTAGATCTATTCCTGATAGGGCATGACCTTAATTGTGCGCTATGCCTGAATCGGCTGTTTTAGCCGATATCGAGTGTTTTCACATATACAGTTCACATCATGAGACCATTGAAGTTAGGGTAGATTGAAAGATATGTTAGCCCCATGATCTTATTATTGTGTTACGGCCTTCATGATTCTGCCTCATGCCCCACTAATATTAGTAATAAGTTAGGGTCATCAAATCTATTGTTGTTTCTACAGCCTGCATGATTCTGCCTCATGCCCCACTGGTCATAGCGATAGATGATATCTAATATGTTCATTAGATCTATCTCTATTAAATGGTTAAATGATGATGAGCTGTTTCTTTTATATAAAAAGGGATTCGGTTACTTGCAGTCGTTGGCTTAGTATAAACTGATTAGTGTTGACATCCTATTGCCATTGACTAATATTTATCTAAATAACGACATTCATCCTGAATGATAACCGATTTTTCCTTCCATAATTCCATGAGCTTTAACTGATTTATTTTTATTAGTATGCTGGAATCGGCTATTTAGTCGATCTCCTTTCACATCAGCTCTCAGAGCCGTACATTCGAAACTGTCTGGCAACACCGGCATGTTCCGCTTTAAATTTCTGATAAAATTTCTCTCCTTGTCAATTGTAGGGTCAACTTAACTGGCATGTCTCGGGAGGAGTACACAGGATCGACCACCCCTGTATTGAAGCCAGGCGGATCTACAGCTCCATCGAGCAAACCCTTCCGGCTTGCTCATGTGCCCGGCACAAGATGAATTTTCGTGCCGACACAAGTAGAGAAGGCTAGTAGCTGATAAAGCTGCATCAGATAACTTAAGACCTTCGTTAAACAACTACAAAGGATTTTCACCAAAAAGACTTAGTTGGAACGACTCGGGTCGTGACACTAGGGTTGTAAACGGATCGAATACAGCTGCATAGCTATGGATAATAATACATATAGCTACATTATTTCTCGGATTCAGTAGTGTCAGTTGTGTTGGATAAGACATGAATGGATATTGACATCATATATACAAATTCAAGTATTTGGGTACATATGCTAAATCTCTAAATTGAGATACAGTATTAAATGTACAGATACTAAAACTGTTCGATCAAAGGGTTGGTTGAAAAATATTTGTACCATTCACACCCCTAGCCCTTATTAGATTTAATGTGGGCATGCCCCATATTTTATTTAATAATTAAATCAAATAAATTCTAAGGCCATATTAGATGCTAGGTGCAATAAAATGGTGGACTGAATGTAGTTGATGGCTGAACTTGTAATGGTCATGTTTATAGCTGCGGTTACTAGTAGCTCATATGATTACGGCTCCAGTTAATAGTAGCTTCCATGGTTATGGCTAGAGTTACCGGTAACTCCCATGTTCATAGCAGCGGTTACTAGTAATTCATGAGCATTTCATGATGTCCAGATTCATCCTCTCCACATTTCACCTTCCACCTTCCGCGACTATAAGAAAGGTGCGCTCGCCTTCAACCACGTAGATGAGACACAACACATCCAACACCATCATTCTTCTGTTGAGTTGCTCCCAAGTTTTCCCGTCCTAATCCTCTGCGTGCACGGAGTGTTGGGAGAGCAGGCCTCTGGAACCGCCATTCGCATAGCGACACCTGCTCGAGTGTATGGGCGATCAGGTTTTTGGGGAGTGTGACAGAACCGCCCAATTTATACAAGATCAAGTACGGCTGTCCCCGCTTAACACGTTGACACACGCATACTCTCACTTATATAAACCCGGTAGTCCGCCGAGTGTCACGCAGGACCTCGGTAAATCAACATCACAACCAAGATCGCGTGATTAAGCAAATACACATCACATACACAGAGTTGCAGCGGAAATAATATTACAAATAGGTTCGGAAATAATAATACAAGTTTGGATTTCAAAACCGATTAGTGAAAACAACAGTGCTTTCGAAGGATTTTATTAATATGAGTTCTAAATACATTGCTAGCATAAGTGACATCCTCAGATAAAAGCATATAGATGAGAAGTAAATATAGAGTCACCGAGCCCATCGGCGGTTAGCCACCATCTTCAGCAGGCCAAAACCTCACCTGCAACATGGTGGGATAAACCCTGAGTACTCGAATGTACTCAGCTAGACTTACCCGTCATAAACCAGAAATAAAATTGACTCCAAGGAGTATGCAAGGCTTTATAAGTGGAGGTAGCTTGACAACATTTTTGCATAAAAAGCGATTAACTCAATTATACAATTATAATTCTGTCATCAAGTTAATTAGAACTATCCATCTCTAGATTAGCAACTATCCTGTGCCAAACATGTGGTATATCTTTTTAGAGCATACAATAGTAACCATAGCAGGTATAGTAATTCCATGTTTATCCAAACCATCACATTCCATAATCCAATTACTACGATGTTGGGACTAGCCAAGTTTCTCACTATCCGGGAGACGGCGATTCAATCGATTTCAACCAGCTGGGAATTTATTCCTAACACAAACCCAGTAGACTTCGGATCAACGGTCACCTTAGGTCACCTTTGGTACAACTCAGTACACATTTCATGGGTCCAGTCTTTGCGCACTAACTGGGACACCAGATGCCGGGGCGTTCAGCCTAGCCTGCCCTTGGGCTCGGTCGATCGCCCCACGCAAGGAGCGCACAACAAAACGGGTCCCGCCTGAGTTGAGCTACTCACCTTTCGGTCGGAACGAGTTATCCGCCAGCTAAGTGATAGGCATGCGTTCAATCTTGTCGAAGCGCCAACAACGGTGCGGTCCTTAATCGACACACGAGCGGAATCACATGAGTCAACCTACACATAGACTCCGCCTGCCTCGATTTACTTTTTCCCCATGGTTCTTTTTTCCACGATAGCAAATATAGCCAACCGTGCTCCGGTATCCACCTATATCTCGCAGGTGACAGGATATCACCCGACTTCTACCGGTCTAAGCATGGCTAAGCATATATTCGATCCTAGACCTATACCGGTTAAAGGTGTAATATCTGGACAAGGATTTATATGCATCAAGTGGTTCCATTCAATTCTTATAACCTAATGCATCAATCACAAGTACTTAAGTAATCATTTGTAAAATACTAGGAGACTTAAAATGCTCCGGGGCTTGCCTGGGATCCGACACAAGTCAGTTCAGTTAGCTTGCACCAACTTGGTGACATCTCCGGTCCTAGCACTTGCTTAGTCCTTCCATCTTCGGGATAGATCCACCAAACACCATCTTCGGGTTTGACTCCACATCACATCCTTCACGTGGTTTATCTAGCGTACCTAAATGAGATGCAAGATGCATGTGTATGAATGTGATGAAGGATAACACAACATGCATCACATAAGCTTTCAAGACAAACACAAGATTATGCAAGACATAGACACCAATAGCTATTTTAACTAACATCACACAACTAACTATAGAGAGCAAGCACATCAAGCATGACACAAGTTTAACAAGGTCACAAGTATCATAACTTGATCATCAACAAGGGCATAAGCCACACTTAGCAATATACAAGCAACCACTATAATTGGAATCTGCCAATTTCGGGACATGCAAACAGCAGCTACAAGATTTAGCTATAACCGGAGTTACACAAATCTAAATGACTTGCAAGAAGACATTCTGGAAAGCTTATGAATTTATCTACAATTCATATTTAATCATCTTAGCATGATTCTCAAGTTAACTAAGTCAAATATACACATTTACAGAAACTGGTCTAAACAAGACAGAGAGTAATCGATTCTGTAACCCAACTTTAAACAGGCATAACTCACAAACTACTTGGCCAAATACCACCAAATTTTAACAGAATCTAGATACATGAATTATCTACAACTTTGTTATTATCACCAAAAACTCATTCAAATTCTAACTAGATCAAACACTAGCATCTTTCAGATCTGCTCAGAATAAAATCAAAACTTGACCGAAGACTTAAAAGTCATGTAACTCCTAAACTATCAGGCCTATGGTCTTACAATTTGAACACAAGCAAGATTATGAAATTTGCTACAACTTTTGTATTCACTACAACCATAGCAAACATCATTTACACCACGAAAATAATTGCACAAGCAAAACTGCAAATCCAGCCCAACAGCAGTGGTATAGAAAACGGATAGAAACTTCAGAGAAGCATAACTGGAGTTCTAGACCTCCCACAAACATGAACCATAACTTTTTGAAAAGATTAGGAAGTTACCTACAACTTTCTTATTCTCACATTAAGATGATTCTACAGTTAGAAGGGTCAATTAATCCAATAATTACAGCTCTGTCAAAAACATAGACAGAAACTGACATGCCACTTTAAACAGCTATAAATGGAGTTATACATGTCCAATAAATGTGGTTCTAGACTTTTTAGAAAGCTTAGCAAATTATGAACAACTTTGTTGTAAAGACCTAAAGCTAATTCTACTAGTAAGAAGGCTCCACAGTAAGAACAAGGAAACCCTGTCTGGGTTTGGGCAGAAACAGCCACCGAGATTTAAGCAAGTATAACTCAAGATTTACTTAGCCAAAAATCATGATATTTAACTTTTTGGAAAGCTTAAGAAAAGTACTACAACTCATGTATTGTCATCAAATCATGATTCATAACTTAACTGAGCCAATTAATTCAAACATGCAGAACTGTTCAGAATAGGAGCAATTCAGAACAGGGCATTTGTTATTTTTATAACTCTTAAACTATAAATCCTAAACTCATGAGATTTTTACCAGACAACAACAATCATCTTAGTAGCACTCCACAAAAATTTCACAATTATTTGAGCACAACAACTGCAGTTATAAAAAAAAACAAATAAGACTAGCATTCAAACCCTAACTGCACAAATCCATTTTTACAGCTACAACTTTAAACTAAAACCTGACATATTATAGATCTAGTGCATAGAGAATTTCACAAGGATTCCAAAAAGTCCTCATTTTCGATTTTACGATTTTTTTATGAATTACTATGAATTTTCAAAGTGGAGCATTCAAATCTGAAAAAAAATCAGAGAAAGGAACTTTAAATCTTGCATTGAGGACCCTGCGGAAAATATAAATCAAAAGTCAGCGAAGAGGTCCTTATGAGTACTATTCATTAGAGTCATTGCTTCGCACTTAGATCCTTCCCTTTTCTCGAATTGCTGCGCGAGATCCTTGGCGTGGCTTGGAGCAGAGGACGTGCGGGAGCTCGCCGGAGGCGGTGCGTCAGCGACCGTGGAGGGGCGGGGAAGGACCAGGGGACCCGCATGCGCCCGTGGGTAGCCGTGGCACGGCCGGAGATGGCCCGAGGCGGCCCAGCCACACGCGCGACGGCCGCAGCGGACGGCGACGGCCCTGTACGCTGGCGCGGCAGCGATTTACAGCGAGGAGCTCGCCGTCTCCGGCGGAGGCAACTCGGCTACAGCTTCCTAGGGCGAAAACCACACAAGAGAGAGAGAGCCGAGAGGGAACGAGCCATGGCAGTCACGTACAGCTCAGCGTTAATGGCGGCGGCAGCTTGCTCCTTCGGCGCCCAGGCAGACAAGGAGAGGGAGGCGAGTGAGTGGGAGCTCTTGAGAGCCAGCGCCGGTCCTCAAATAGAAGAGCAGGGTGAGCTGGCCAGCGGCGCGACGTGCATGGAGGCCACGCGGCAGCAAGCAGACTGCACGGTCGGCCATGAACATTACTGTTCATCAAATTTCAAAATTTCAATTCTACCGCGAAAATACAAGCTGAAATCCCATTTTCCTCCCATCATATCTCCTAAACCGATCGATTATTTGCTCCACCGATTACACCGTTGTGTAGGGCTACAAGAGTACTCTAACTTTCCTTAAAGGAGTTTTTCCCAAATTCGAAATGGTTTGCAAACTAAAATTCGCCAAATATGGGTACATTGAAACTGAAAACGGGAAGTTCGTCATTTACACTTAGCCAAATTTCAGGGTTCCAAAAACAGCGGTTCATTGAATCTTGTGAGCTCTGTTTGACTAGGTTACGGACCAAACTAGTTCTTGAGCATCAAACAAATTTGGTTCTATTCGACTTAAACTTCAACTTTTATTTAAGGTGTAACTCCATGCAAGCACTATAAGCAATTGGTCAACGTCGGTCAAAGTAGCATCGCGGTAAAGCTTAAATCCAAGTTTTAGACCGATGAAGGTATTTTCTTGTCCTCCGCTCAACACGAACCCTTCATGACTTTTGTTGTAGATTTCAATTTGAGTCGTTTGGGCAAGGTAGCAAGGTTTGGTTGACGATATATAATTCCATTCACTTAATAAAGCAATCCAAGAAAGATTATAACTTATCATTTCATGTAACTTTTTGATTCCAAACTTCACGAAACTTTTCCAATCATCCATGTGGGTGGAAATTAATGTGAGGCACATGAAAGAAGCACCTTCAACCTTACTTAGGTATATATCCGAAAAGGGCCAATAAGCAAGCAAAGGTGTGTCGCCCAAGTTTAAGTTGGAGCTCGCTCTTGTAGAATTGATCTTGACACCGTCATCACCACTTAACCTGTCATGTTTGAGCTCCAACCCATTGCTTAATTGGTGACAAACACCTGGGGTGTTACAGCCCTCCCCCCTTAAAGGAATCGCGTCCCGAGATTCGGTGCGAAAGACTTTTAAGGGAAGAGAAACATGTCATCGAGTTTCCAACATCAGTGATAGCATTAGGCTACTTAACTTCGAAGTATCAGAGAGGCTAATTTGGTCATGACACTTTCTGATACTTGCTCTTCGTCGTAAGCTGTTGTCTGAAGAATTTTCTTCGTTGGCGTCCATAAAGCATTGTTACATTGGGAGGAATCCAAGATAGCATGGTCCTGCGTACTTCATCCTCGATGTACGAAGAGTGATACAAGCATAGACCAAATACTTGTAACATCTACTTCCCTAGTGGATATAGCACAGACCATATGGACTTTGCACTAGATCATAATCTCCTGAAGGATACTCGTTGCAATGGTTCCATGTGTGCAGTTCTTTTTCTCTGATAACAATATTGTATGGTCTGAGTCTGCCGTGTGAGTGGTAAACGTAATAGCTGACTCTGTCGGCTCAACGTTCTCAATGATCATTCCTTAGGGAGCCTTTGGATCCAAGTTGCAACAGTGATCTGGGTTGAATCTGATGCAACCTCTTGGGTAAAAACACATATAAGGTACCAAAGGCATGTCAGCATTGGAGAACCATTGACGTAGAAGGATGTTAGAGAGGCTTGGAGGACAACACAAGTTGCAAGTAATCACAAAACTAGGGACTAGTTCACTACCAAGCAGGTTGAGTACAATTTGACTTTATAGTGCAGTGGCGCAGTAAGTTGATTTGACTAACACTATAGCAAAACTAGCTTTGTTGAACTACAGTGGACATTGAAGCCTCTTTTTCCAATCCAACGAGAATGACATAAGTTGCTCACTAGATGATCGACGTCATTACAGGGACCGTCAAGTAGAGTCACTTGTCTACCGTCTTGCAGTCTGTTATGGTTTATGTCAGTGACTTGTTCTACAAAGGTTATCCTTTGGACGACTCTAGAAGGAAGTCCTATGGTATCTAGTTCGATGTACAGATCTTTTGACAAGATAAGGAGAGATAATCAAGGAGGAGCTCTCGTGAAAATAACACATCCATGCAGTCCTGCAATGGATCATGACTAGAAACTTCGATACCAGCGCGTGCCGAGTAGCACAACCTTGTGGCTGCAGTCCACAGGATGCCCTCGGTTTCGTCGCGGCACCATAGCTCGCTAATCATGTCACCATTACTGAACATACAACCCACAAGCATTCTCACGTAGCACAAATTTGGTTGCATAAGAGCAAGCACAATGAGAAGGAGGGATAGCAACAAAGGTAGTCACAAGGTTAGGAGTCAACAAGTAGGGGATCCGAAGATCAAAACACAGCGCAAGAGAGCATAGCCTAATTGCCGAAGACAGCTGAGCAGGGGATTCTTGCAAAATTTCCATATATGCCTTGTGTCCACCCAAGTGATTACCAGATAAAGATTAACATGAGATTTGGTCTTGTCGAGTAGCAACATGAGATCAAGACTGATAAATACTCAGAGACTTGAAAAAGTTGGGGGCAAAACAAATGAGATTCAAGGGATAGAGCCAAGGCACTGACTAAGGATTTAGTTGATAAAGCAATGACAGGATCTACGAGTATAAGGTTCCAAAGCCAGGGTAGATAGCGATTAGCATTGCACCAGATCATCTGTAGGAGAAGGAGCAATGAGGCTCGACAAGGATTTAGAGCAAGATACTCTCGCACAGGAGCGGGACAACCACGACACATGCAAGCGTTCAAGGGAACTAAACTTGGGCCTAAGGTCAAGCAAGGGCATGGATAAAGATCTTCGTAGCGCAACGTTCAAAGGTTAGCAACCACGTGTACAGGCTCAGGATCCTAAGAGAGAACTTAATTAAAGACGACAACCATGATATTATCAAAACTTGGACGTTGTTCTAGGATAGCGCTCTTCAACACTCATATGCTTTCCGAGGACAAAAGGAGTAACAGCTACGGCACTACTTAGATTACGCGCATCCGCACCTACATCCTGGTCTTATGCAAGCATTTCGAAATACTCAATCTAATTAGCTTAAGCGACTATTACTAAGCACAAAGCTCACACCTAACAACTAGTCACCTACAACAACACCGCTACACATATCATGCAAAACATGGTGGTAAAGTATTGTTATCTTTTATTTCCTTTTTACTGAGTAGGTGGATATCTCTACAAAACAAGTTTTACTTACATTTAGCAATTTAGTTTTGAAAGGGGTGAACCTTTTGCTAACTATTAACTTTGTCATCTATTTCCTTTGGAAGCAAACATACAAGGCAAAGCTAATCACACACTATCTTCAAGCACAGCTATTCAAGCAGCATGGAATAAGGCACTTTGTCTATCTTCACACAAAGAAAAAATAGTAGCATCACATTGATCACAAGTTACTTAGTATTAGAACAAGGTGAGGGAAGCATATTTATGCACAAGCACAATCATGATGCATGCTCGTCCTATTCGTCCTCACAAAATTGCCAGCCTAAGGCGGCAATCACGTTCTATGTCGGTGGCACAACACGTACTCTCTCTATATATAGCTAGTCGTCAGCTACATTCAATCTACGCATTCGAGGTTAGCATACCTGCAGGCAAACTCATTGCAGCCCATCCCCATAAGAGATAAATAAGCATACAATGAAAGCAGTAAACTAAGATACTCTCCATATACACATCCCCAGGATGTATATACTTCGATATCCATAGCTACCCGATAAATATACCCATAATTAAGTACCTTCATATATACATGTGTGTAACATGTAAATATTCCATAACCATAGCTAACTCTCCCTAGACCGATAGTTGGACGGTCATGCTCTCACAACTCACACTTACACGGGCGTGAGGCAATCGATCCATACATTACCATTCAAGTGAACGGCATCCATACAATAGCACGCCGTATGGACGACGTTAGTAAAATTTGCAAGAAGTAAACCCCACAGTTAGTACTTAGATAGCCACCTAATAGTCCTTAATCGGGCATAAAGGAGGATGTCGCTAGCATAGTTTTGTAAATAAGTTTTGATAAATTTGCTCAGTAGCTAAAGTTTTAGTTAAAATAGGCTTTTTTTTTTTTAACCAAAACTTTGTTTTAAAACTATGTACATGACAATGATTATGCTTAATCTCGCTCGATACCAATTTGTGTGAGAATCACCCAATTTATACAAGATCAAATACAGGTGTCCCCGCTTAACACGTTGACACACGCATACTCTCACTTATATAAACCCGGTAGTCCGCCGAGTGTCACGCAGACCTCGGTAAATCAACATCACAACCAAGATCGCGTGATTAAGCAAATACACATCACATACACAGAGTTGCAAAGTGAAATAATATTACAAATAGGTTCGGAAATAATAATACAAGTTTGGATTTCAAAACCGATTAGTGAAAACAACGATGCTTTCAGGATTTTATTAATATGAGTTCTAAATACATTGCTAGCATAAGTGACATCCTCGGATAAAAGCATATAGATGAGAAGTAAATATAGAGTCACCGAGCCCATCGGTTAGCCACCATCTTCAAGAGAGCCAAAACCTCACCGCAACATGGTGGGATAAACCCCAGTACTGAATGTACTCACTAGACTTACCGTCATAAACCGAAATAAAATTGACTCCAAGGAGTATGCAAGGCTTTATAAGTGGAGGTAGCTTGACAACATTTTTGCATAAAAAGCGATTAACTCAATTATACAATTATAATTACATCATCAAGTTAATTAGAACTATCCATCTCTAGATTAGCAACTATCCCCGTGCCAAACATGTGGTATATCTTTTTAGAGCATACAATAGTAACCATAGCAGTATAGTAATTCCATGTTTATCCAAACCATCACATTCCATAATCCAATTACTACGATGTTGGGACTAGCCAAGTTTCTCACTATCCGGGAGAGACGGCGATTCAATCGATTTCAACCAGTGGGAATTTATTCCTAACACAAACCCAGTGCACCGGATCAACGGTCACCTTAGGTCACCTTTGGTACAACTCAGTACACATTTCATGGGTCCGTCTTTACCGCGCAATCTGGGACACCAGATGCCGGGGCGTTCGAGCCTAGCCTGCCCTTGGCTCGATCCGATCGCCCCACGCAAGGAGCGCACAACAAAACGGGTCCCGGCCTGAGTTGAGCTACTCAGCTTCGCGGTCAGAACGAGTTATCCGGCCAGCTAAGTGATAGGCATGCGTTCAATCTTGTCAGAAGCGCCAACAACGAGTGCGGTCCTTAATCGACACGCAGACGGAATCACATGAGTCAACCTACACAGACTCCGCTTGGCCTCGATTTACTTTTTTCCCCATGGTTCTTTTCCACGATAGCAAATATAGCCAACCGTGCTCCGGTATCCACCTATATCTCGCAGGTGACAGGATATCACCCGACTTCTACCGGTCTAAGCATGGCTAAGCATATATTCGATCCTAGACCTATACCGGTTAAAGGTGTAATATCTGGACAAGGATTTATATGCATCAAGTGGTTCCATTCAATTCTTATAACCTAATGCATCAATCACAAGTACTTAAGTAATCATTTGTAAAATACTAGGAGACTTAAAATGCTCCGGGCTTGCACAGGATCCGACACAAGTCAGTTCAGTTAGCTTGCACCAACTTGGTGACATCTCCGGTCCTAGCACTTGCTTAGTCCTTCCATCTTCGGGATAGATCCACCAAACACCATCTTCGGGTTTGACTCCACATCACATCCTTCACGTGGTTTATCTAGCGTACCTAAATGAGATGCAAGATGCATGTGTATGAATGTGATGAAGGATAACACAACATGCATCACATAAGCTTTCAAGACAAACACAAGATTATGCAAGACATAGACACCAATAGCTATTTTAACTAACATCACACAACTAACTATAGAGAGCAAGCACATCAAGCATGACACAAGTTTAACAAGGTCACAAGTATCATAACTTGATCATCAACAAGGGCATAAGCCACACTTAGCAATATACAAGCAACCACTATAATTGGAATCTGCCAATTTCGGGACATGCAAACAGCAGCTACAAGATTTAGCTATAACCGAGTTACACAAATCTAAATGACTTGCAAGAAGACATTCTGGAAAGCTTATGAATTTATCTACAATTCATATTTAATCATCTTAGCATGATTCTCAAGTTAACTAAGTCAAATATACACATTTACAGAAACTGGTCTAAACAAGACAGAGAGTAATCGATTCTGTAACCCAACTTTAAACAGGCATAACTCACAAACTACTTGGCCAAATACCACCAAATTTTAACAGAATCTAGATACATGAATTATCTACAACTTTGTTATTATCACCAAAAACTCATTCAAATTCTAACTAGATCAAACACTAGCATCTTTCAGATCTGCTCAGAATAAAATCAAAACTTGACCGAAGACTTAAAAGTCATGTAACTCCTAAACTATCAGGCCTATGGTCTTACAATTTGAACACAAGCAAGATTATGAAATTTGCTACAACTTTTGTATTCACTACAACCATAGCAAACATCATTTACACCACGAAAATAATTGCACAAGCAAAACTGCAAATCCAGCCCAACAGCAGTGGTATAGAAAACGGATAGAAACTTCAGAGAAGCATAACTGGAGTTCTAGACCTCCCACAAACATGAACCATAACTTTTTGAAAAGATTAGGAAGTTACCTACAACTTTCTTATTCTCACATTAAGATGATTCTACAGTTAGAAGGGTCAATTAATCCAATAATTACAGCTCTGTCAAAAACATAGACAGAAACTGACATGCCACTTTAAACAGCTATAAATGGAGTTATACATGTCCAATAAATGTGGTTCTAGACTTTTTAGAAAGCTTAGCAAATTATGAACAACTTTGTTGTAAAGACCTAAAGCTAATTCTACTAGTAAGAAGGCTCCACAGTAAGAACAAGGAAACCCTGTCTGGGTTTGGGCAGAAACAGCCACCGAGATTTAAGCAAGTATAACTCAAGATTTACTTAGCCAAAAATCATGATATTTAACTTTTTGGAAAGCTTAAGAAAAGTACTACAACTCATGTATTGTCATCAAATCATGATTCATAACTTAACTGAGCCAATTAATTCAAACATGCAGAACTGTTCAGAATAGGAGCAATTCAGAACAGGGCATTTGTTATTTTATAACTCTTAAACTATAAATCCTAAACTCATGAGATTTTTACCAGACAACAACAATCATCTTAGTAGCACTCCACAAAAAATTTCACAATTATTTGAGCACAACAACTGCAGTTATAAAAAAAACAAATAAGACTAGCATTCAAACCCTAACTGCACAAATCCATTTTACAGCTACAACTTTAAACTAAAACCTGACATATTATAGATCTAGTGCATAGAGAATTTCACAAGGATTCCAAAAAGTCCTCATTTTTCGATTTTACGATTTTTTATGAATTACTATGAATTTTCAAAGTGGAGCATTCAAATCTGAAAAAAAAATCAGAGAAAGGAACTTTAAATCTTGCATTGAGGACCCTGCGGAAAATATAAATCAAAAGTCAGCGAAGAGGTCCTTATGAGTACTATTCATTAGAGTCATTGCTTAGCACTTAGATCCTTCCCTTTTCTCGAATTGCTGCGCGAGATCCTTGGCGTGGCTTGGAAGCAGAGGACGTCGGGAGCTCACGGAGGCGGCAAGCGTCAAATGACCGTGGAGGGGCGGGAAGGACCAGGGGACCCAGATGCGCCAAGGGTAGCCGTGGCACGGCGGAGATGGCCCGAGGCGGCCCAGCCACACGCCACGACGGCCAGCAATGGACGGCGACGGCCTCAGATACTGTTGGCCTGGCGGCATGATTTATTTACGAGGAGCTTGCTTGCCGTCTCCGCGGAGGCAACTCGCCACTGACTTCCTAGGGCGAAAACCACACAAGAGAGAGAGCCGAGAGGAACGAGCCATGGCAGTCACGTACAGCTCAGCGTTAATGGCGGCGGCAGCTTGCTCCTTCAGGCGCCCAGCGCACAAGGAGAGGGAGGCGAGTGAGTGGGAGCTCTTGAGAGCCAGCCCCGGTCCTCAAATAGAAGAGCAGGGTGAGCTGGCCAGCGGCGCTGACGTGCATGGAGGCCACGCGGCAGCAAGCAGACTGCACGGTCGGCCATGAACATTACTGTTCATCAAATTTCAAAATTTCAATTCTACCGCGAAAAATACAAGCTGAAATCCCATTTTCCTCCCATCATATCTCCTAAACCGATCGATTATTTGCTCCACCGATTACACCGTTGTGTAGGGCTACAAGAGTACTCTAACTTTCCTTAAAGGAGTTTTTCCCAAATTCGAAATGGTTTGCAAACTAAAATTCGCCAAATATGGGTACATTGAAACTGAAAACGGGAAGTTCGTCATTTACACTTAGCCAAATTTCAGGGTTCCAAAAACAGCGGTTCATTGAATCTTGTGAGCTCTGTTTGACTAGGTTACGGACCAAACTAGTTCTTGAGCATCAAACAAATTTGGTTCTATTCGACTTAAACTTCAACTTTTATTTAAGGTGTAACTCCATGCAAGCACTATAAGCAATTGGTCAACGTCGGTCAAAGTAGCATCGCGGTAAAGCTTAAATCCAAGTTTTAGACCGATGAAGGTATTTTCTTGTCCTCCGCTCAACACGAACCCTTCATGACTTTTGTTGTAGATTTCAATTTGAGTCGTTTGGGCAAGGTAGCAAGGTTTGGTTGACGATATATAATTCCATTCACTTAATAAAGCAATCCAAGAAAGATTATAACTTATCATTTCATGTAACTTTTTGATTCCAAACTTCACGAAACTTTTCCAATCATCCATGTGGGTGGAAATTAATGTGAGGCACATGAAAGAAGCACCTTCAACCTTACTTAGGTATATATCCGAAAAGGGCCAATAAGCAAGCAAAGGTGTGTCGCCCAAGTTTAAGTTGGAGCTCGCTCTTGTAGAATTGATCTTGACACCGTCATCACCACTTAACCTGTCATGTTTGAGCTCCAACCCATTGCTTAATTGGTGACAAACACCTGGGGTGTTACAGGGAGCATCTCCGTGACTGCTCGCTTCTTCCTGGTGACTGCCGACATCTTGTTCTTCTTTCTCGAATCATCTACTTCCTAGTGGACATTTGAGGGACAGCACTACGAACATCATCCTGCATTGATTGTGGTCTGTGACATCGAGCAACGCACTATGTCGACTAGTGCGCGTGGAGCCACCGGTGCCTTGAGCATGAGTCCCTCCGCTGGGTATAATTCTATTCTTGAATTTCTTAAATTCAATATCTTTTCCGCTATGATTTGTATGTCGTTCATATTCATATCTGCTACTAGTGCAAGTAGTAATATCACTCACGTGCACATACATGTTTTCACCAATTTGCTATGGATTTTTTGGATTAAATTAAACATGAAAATGCCTAAATTCCTAACAATCCAAAAACCTAATTTTAGGCAATTTTCTGTTAGTGGATTTGTTGCTGTATTGAAGCCGGGTGATTTCGATGGCATGAACTATAAGAGATGGTGTGCTAAGATGGTCCTATGGTTGACTGCTATGAATTGCTATTACGCCGCACGGGGGAAGCCCGAACAATTTACTCCTGAGGAGGAGCAAAAGTTCGTGGCTGCCAATAACCTATTTCGAGGCACCGTGATTAGCGCTCTTCATAGCAAATACGAGGACAATTACATCATATGCACGACTAGCAAGGAATTACGGGATGCACTTGATGCTCAATTCGGTGTTTCTGATGCTGGTAGCGAACTATACATCATGGAGCAGCTGTATGACTACAAATGGTTGATAACCGTTCAGTAGTGGAACAGGCTCATGAGATATAAGCACTGACTAAGGAACTCGTACAATTTCCTTGTGTGTTGCCTAACAAGTTTGTGGCCGGTGGTATTATCACTAAGTTGTCACCTTCTTGGAGAGATTTTGCTCCATCTCTAAAGCACAAGAGACAACAGTTTAGCATGGCTGAGCTGATTGGGTCTCTTGATGTTGAGGAGAGAGCGAGAGCAAAAGACAACCATGGAAAAGGAGTTAAGACTTCTGCTACAATATGGTGCAAAGGAAAGACAACAATGCATCTCATAATAAACAGAAGAAGAACAAGCAAGAGAACAACTTGAAGCCTAAGCAAACAACCACTTTTAAGAAGAAAAGAACAAAGAAGGTGGTTGCTTTGTTTGCCGGAGTGATGAGCATTGGGCAAGTGTGTGCCTAGACCGCAAATTTAAGCAAGAAAAGAAATCAGCAAACATGGTTGTTAGCGAGGCTGAAGGAGGAACGTCTAGGTATGGAAATTCTTTATCTACTATTCTTTTAGTTTGTCACTCGCCTGAGTGGTGGATGGATACTGGGGCTAACATAAATATGTGTGCTAATGCTTCTTTATTTTCTTCTTATCAGGCCGGCAGGACTAGAGCCTTGTTGATGGGGAATGGGTCCCATGCACGTGTTCTTAATGTTGGTACAGTCATTCTAAAGTTCACTTTGGGAAAGACAGTGTTGTTGAAGAATGTGCAGCATGTCCCCTCCATAAAAAAAATCTAGTTAGTGGCTCTCAATTGTGTCAAGATGGTTATAAAATTGTCTTTGAGTCAAATAAATGTGTACTATCAAAGTATGGGACATTTGTTAGTAAAGGTTATGAGTACGGATGCTTGTTCCGCTTATCTTTGCATGATGATGTGTGTAATAAGGTTGTGAATAATGCTATTAACCCTGATGAGTCAAATATTTGGCATTCATGGCTTTTGTCATGTTAATTTTGGTTGTCTATCGTGGCTAGTAAATCTAAATTTAATCCCAACATTTAATTTAGTCAAAGGTTCTAGTGCCATGTATATGTGCAATCTAAGCAACCTCGCAAGCCTCACAAGGTTGCGGAGGCGAGGAACTTGGTGCCATTAGAACTAGTTCATTCCGATCTGTGCGAGATGATTGGCAAATTGACTAAAGGTGGCAACAGATATTTCATGACATTTATAGATGATTGTACTAGATTTTGCTATGTGTACTTGCTAAAATCGAAAGATGAAGCATTGCATTATTGTAAGACCTATAAAGCTGAAGTAGAAAATCAACTTGAGAGGAAAATTAAACGGTTAAGGTCTGATCATGGTGAAGAATACTTTTTAAGTAAATTTTCTGAATTCTACATAGAACATGGAATTATTCATGAGAGGACACCGCCATACTCACCACAATCTAATGGAATTGCCAAAAGAAAGAACCACACTCTAACTAAGTTGGTTAACACCATGTTAGAGACAGCGGGATTATCTAGGTAATGGTGGGATGAGGCTATTTTGACAGCGTGTCATGTCCTAAATAGAGTTCCTACAAAGAATAAAGAAATCACAGCATTCGAGGAATGGGAGAAGAAAATATAAAATCTCTCTTATTTGCACACTTGGGGTTGTTTGGCCATGGTGAATGTGCTAATTAACAAGAAGCGCAAACTTGGGCCTAAAACTATTGACTGTGTATTCCTTGGTTATGCTATTCACAGCGTTGGATATAGGTTCTTAGTAATAAATTCTGGTGTACCTGACATGCTTGTTGGTACTATAATGGAGTCCAGAGATGCTACATTTTTTGAAAGTGAATTTCCTATGAAAAATACATCTAGCACATCTAGTCATGAAACTATAATACCCCGTGAGCAATTTATTCTGATACAATATTTTGAGGAATCCCCTGTGCAAAATTCTAAGGAGGATGACATTGTAGTCACTCAAAAGAGTAAGAGAAAGGATTAGGTGATGAATAAATTGTGTACCTTGTGGATGACACACCAAGAACCATTGAAGAGGCATATTCCTCTCCTGATGTTGACCTTTGGCAGTAAGTTGTCGGTAGTGATGGTCATAGCCCTCACCGTCGGCATCTGAGACCTACTGCGGTGTACACTACACTGCCATATTGACTTATGGTCCGTTTGTGATAAGGTCTTTACTTCCATCACATTGGAGCATGAACCGTCTGTGGGTATACACTAACACCGCTGCATTGGCAAACGATCTGCCACTATGGAGGCTATCATCACCGTCATGTGGGCACATCAACCACCTGTGTTGTGGTCACCAGCACCATCGCCTTGTACTTCAACCCAACTGTCTACGGTGCAGCATCGTTGTCGCTTCGATGGTCGAGACGTCTATAGAGGTAAATATCACCGTCGCTTCAACGTATGAACCATCAGTACAAAGGTCATGGCCACAATCGCCTTGCACCATCATCCGCCTTTGATGATCGTTTAGTCGGTGTCGGGTTACTAAACGATACGGCGGTGATACACTTTTATCCCTACCTCATAGTACGTATAACGATGGTGTTGGACGTTTGCACCACCAACGGTGGTGGTGATAAGAAAACAATAAACGACCCTTAATAGCTTACTGAACACAAAGCATATAGATATAATCATTACATCCATAAACCATGTTCTTACAATAACAATGGACGCTTACCATAATATCTTTATCAACTAATGTCCTAACATAAGCGGTACATAGATTGCAAACTAAAGATACTGATCTCTATAGACTTACATAACGAAACGACATAGTTGTGCTCCTCCTAGGTGGCACTCCTGCTTGCTAGGCAAAAATAAATATAATTAGTGCATCCTTTGAATTGGTAGGCAATGAACCATGGAACACCTCTTCTTCCTCCTAGCCAATGCAGGAAAATTGTTCAAAAGAACTCAGACTCCACCTGCACAATGCAGCAGAATTCATAATATTCAACACACTATTCCTTTAGTTACCAAGCCCAAATTGGCCTATATATAGAATCAAAACAACTTCCTACTTGAACAAAGAAAATACAACAAATGCACCTTTACTGCTCTGCTAATGACTCCATGAACAAGGGAACATAAGGAAGATAGTGAGGTCTATTGATACATAGACTAGTGAGGTCCATTAATACATAGACTCTAGGTAGATCTAGGACAGCGGATGACCTGTGTAGGGAGGACATGAACTTTTCTATGGTTCATGTCATATGCAAGCAGTGTTCTATCCTCCCCAACAAGGAAAATCAAATTCTATTTAAGGTGAACTGCAATCACTCTGTACTACGCATCACAAAACCTCAACAAAATTCAATATTATTCTGTCCAAATTTCTCTAGTATGGTTACCGTATGCTTCAATGTCCATCTATTAGTACCATAGTCTTCAAGGATCTAGATTGAAAGCTGAGGCATAATATAAATATCAGTAGTACATAAACACAACTGACCCTAGGCTTCATGGATGGAGATTGCATCACCACATGGCTTCTATATTTTCATCCATGTCTTTCCATCCATATCAATAGCAACAATATGGGAGAACCCCAAGCGAGTACTATAATAACGTCACCCCATTCAAATTCTTTAAAGATCCAAGCTGCACTCTTAGATGAGTAGATGCTCACACCTACGGACTCACCCTCCCTCATCTTCCCATTTTGAAACACATGGAAGTGCAAGGAGACAGTCAAATCGAACCCCAAGTGAGCCTTGCCACAAGAATGGAGGTTATTCGGCAGTAGCAACCATTTGTTTGTCATCGGATTGTAGATAGCATAGAGACACCCAAAACACCAGCAGAGGATGAGGCCGTTGTAACAATCTAAGATGATGACATCATGAATAGGGAAGGGCAAGAAGGACATGGAGGGGTGTTCACCAGTGATGCTAGTGAAGTGGTGTTTGCCTTTCCAGGTGTGATAGAAGAATCCAACAATAATCTGGTGGGGCAGCTCCTTATGGTACTCTACATCCAAGATGAGGTCGTTCCAGGAGCGGTAGACACACTTACAGCTACATAAGGAGTGGGCGGTGAGCCGACGGAGGATGAGGACCAAGTCATGGTCTGTGAGGATGCCCACTTAGTTCATCTTGTTGGGGACCTCCTCCATCTTGAGAAGGATCTACTGGAGTAGCAGACACACACTAATCAGATGGAAGCTTGCTTCCTACCTATATGAGTGAAGAGGGGAATAAAAATCCAAGAGACATGGATAAGGGAAAGTGTGAAGCCTTACCCTTGCATTTGGATCTTGCAGCAGTGAGCTTGAGCGGGCGTGGCGATGAGTACCATCTTGGTCGCCGGTCTATCTGTATGGGCCAGTCAGGCATATCAGCACCGTGGCGCGGAGCACTAGATTGTTGGCGGTGTGTGGTGGTGATGGGGAATAGTAGCACTAAGGAGGAGGTAGACAGGGTGGGGAAGCGGTCTTTGTAAGCTAAAGTAGGAGCTATGGGAATGCAAATTTGACAAAACTTTGCAAATATGCGCGGGAGACTTGGGCGGGCTTGGAAATTGATGATAGCAGTGCCATCCTGATCATCTGGAAGCGGCGGTGAAGGCTGCCGGTGGTGGTGGTCGCATGTTATGAATATCACCTAACGATGGACGTGTCATATGGTCGCAAAATCTAAGGTGCTCGGGGGCTACCATCACACTACCGGTCATAGAAGACCGCTTCCCCATCACAAAAAAACTCGTAGCAAAGATAAGGAAGATCCCAAAAAATACATAAGTTAAGAACATTTCATATTTCATGTAAATAAAACATATATATTCTATGCTAAAAATTCAGTACATAAAATAAAAATCCTACTACAAGACTAGCTTCAGCGGGATGCGGATGACCCTCTGTCGACTTTTCTGCCATGCTTGTAGTAGGGGCCCTTTCCCATGCGGCGCTCGATCCGCTGTGTTAATTAAATTATAGTTAGTTTCAATTGGTGACAGGAACTATGTTACTTAAAAAATTGAAAGAAGGTTGATCACAAAAAAATCACACAGAGTTATTTCTTCAGTACCTTCTCCTTGCGCGCTTCCTTGTCGACCCTATTGGCCACGTGGCGCTGGTCCCTGTGAGCCTACACCGCCTCATTGCCGTCGTAGTCCCCAACTCCACCAAGCTCACGGTCACGGGCCATGGTGTCATGACCTGGTCCGACACCCTTGTGAGCATCAGCATCATGACCATCTTTGCATTTGAAATCAAATAGTTAGAAACTAAATGTTGCATTGAAACTACTCACTGTTGAATTGATGGAGAATCTGCCAGCACCACCGGAATATCCGCCAGCTCGCTAGCACGCTGTCGGTTAGTAACCCGACACCACCGAACAGTTCACCATCATGGCGGATTGTCCGATAGAATCATCCCATGTAGAAATGTGAGGTGTCACTTTGTGAATCTCTAGGTCCCACACTTCACCACAGCTGTCCATCTTGTGGAAGCACCAAGGCAGACAGTCCACTAGCTCACTCACTCACTCTCACACTCCCACTCTCTAGTTCATTCTCTCTCTACTCTCTCCCACACTTAAGCCAGGAAGAGGAGGAGGAAAGGAGGACAAAGGAGAAGGGATTGGAGCTTGGAAGCAGGAGATGGCCGTGGAGATCACCTAGAGGCCGTTGTCCACAAGAGGAAGGGTTTAGAAGGGGGAGAAGCCCTCTCACCCTTGCCATAAGGAGCTAGGAGGAGAAGGAGGCAAGAAGAAGATGGTTTTGAGTCACCAAGGAGATCTAGCTGCTCCATCATCTTAGAGAGCTTGGTACCTTGTGTTTGTAGCCCTTGGTAAGGATCTAACCAAGCCAAACCTTGGATTGTGTCTTTAGGAGCAAAAACCTAGGAAATATTGATTTATGGTCTAGAGTTGGTTTGCACCCAATGTAGTTAGAACCAATGAGTTAGATATGTTCTATAGAACCCTAGTAGTCTACCCTGAAGATAGGTTACACATTCAAGCACCATGGGTGAAGAATTGGATCTCGAGTTGCTATGAAGTGTTCACTGTCACTATCAACGGAGGGTCCAACATCACCAGCGGAGTGTCCATTAGTACTAAATGTCTCACTGCTCACCTACACAGAACCCGTCTATAACCCACCAGAGTGTCCATCACTACACCGAAGCATCCAATGAGTTATACACCCGAGACAGAGAAGTGTCCAGAGAACTTAGATCATAGTTTTGGGTACAACATAGTGTCCATTGATATTCCAGAGTGTTCGTTGAATTATAGACTAGAAACCTGAGAGCAGCCAGTTCCTACGGATGACCCATCACTCACACAGAGTATCCGATGGAACCTGAACACTTAGTAGGACACAACACCCTAAAGACCTGATCTAACGGATGGTCCGCCACAATTGATGGAACATTCCGATAGGATCACCTTTTACACAAAGACATTCCTGAGAGCACAGACTTCGTACCGAAGGGTCTGATCCTAGATCGAAGAGTCTGATGGACCTAGAGAGCCAATATTCCACTAAGTCACAGTAACCACCGGACCGCTCAACATCCACGCCGGACTATCCGATAGTTAGTAGTCAGCAGACCCCTAGTGTCTAACTACACACTTAATCATGTGTCACTAAAGCATAAACAACTAAGAATCATTGCATAGCATGAGCATGTACTTGATGCAGCTTACTCATCAAGCATCATGCATGTATAGGTGACCCGATTCCTGAAGAACCTATTGAGGAGGAGCCTCAGGAGGAAGAAGCCATCAAGCCTAGCAACAACGTTCAAGGCAGGCCCCTATGCATCCCTATGCTTTACAAATGCATATTGAACTATGTTTATCTACTGCATTGCTGTGTTACTATATGACTAGTAAACCGAGAGGGAATTACCTATGTAAAGCCTTATCCATATATTGCCACACCAATCAACCATACATGTCTTGTTTAACAACCATGCTTAGTATGCTTAGATCTTAGAAGTCAAGCTAATGATGGGTTTCTCATTACTCGCGTGATGGTAGGTTGATAATCCACTAACCAACACCTTGGGAAGGGATCAACACTTGTTCCACTTGGTTATGGTATGAGCTTTGGTCGGCAAGGGGTATTCTTGGATCGAAGAGTCTGATCCTAGATCGAAGAGTCATGGCAAGATGGGGATTCTTGGATGACATAGCTTGCTTACCAGTTAAGGACCATGTATCCATGGTAGTGAGTATGAACATAAAACTGTATCGATCACTTGTTGCCAATGGGGAGACAAGCCAAGTAACTGATTGCGACCGTCTTATCCGTGAAACTGGCAAGGGGGATGCATCGATCGGAAATGTCCAGGACATTGACCGGGCATCCAGTCGAACCTTTCGTTAGACATCATAACCAGGTGGGGGAAAGGTTGAGGCATCGAGATATCCCTTCTGTACCAACGGGTCTTATGGGCGATATCCCTTGCCACTTATTATGGTTACTTAATTCTTTTCTATCTTAGAGCTAATCCTACCCTTTTCTACATGAGTTGAGTTTTACAAATCAATTGTTCTAACTTCCCCAATTCTATAATCACTAGATGGAGTTGGGACGTTTGATGATGGCTACCCATGGGGAGAACATCGAAGGTTTTCTGGCCTTGCTCAATGAGGTGATGTGGAGAGCCAACTACTCGTATCACCTAGAGTACGCAATGTATGCCCTGGGAGTTGGCCATGGAATGATTAACTACACCTGCAAGGTCCGCATACCAAGTCACCTTTGTGACCCAGGACAGTTGTTTGATCACCTTGCTTGGGGAAAGGGCACTTCAATCAACATGGCAATTCAAGTTGCGGCCTATCATGCCATTGCTATGTTGAGGGAAGCACTCATTACCCTAAGTGAGCCGTTGTTCCAACACTTCCCGGAAAGGACAGAAATGAATGGAGTTTTCAAGTTCTCTATGCAGATTGAACCTAGTACACTGTATGAGAAGAGGATGACGGAATTGGTAATGTACCAGGCGCACATGATCTGTTGTATGGAAGCTATGCTTTGGACTAGTCGTGCAAGGTTTGTCAACTTGCAGTGTCGAGTGGAACCATATGTGAGGATGACTACAGTGCCATCTACCGTTCTATATTATCCTCAAGGGGATGATGCCATGGTATATGAAGTGACTGAATATCCATACCTCTACCCAGAAGCTCAAGGAGTTAGGGTCCCTCAAAGCTTAATGCGACCCTAAAGAATATATGCGGGATTGCTAGTCAGGCGTATGTCCTACACCCTCAGTACACCAACGGATTTGCTTGGAGATACCCTAGTGCATCTTCATCTTGAAACCCCAGGATGTGATGGTGACCTGGCGACATACTAGCTCTCGACCAACCGCTTTCCAATAGACTTCCGGAGGTCGCCGTACGACTTGCCCATTCCATCAATGAACTTGTCACCCTCCAAAGATCTGAGCGGCATTTCATCCAAGTGATGATGAGTTGTCGCGAGCTTGACTCACCCTATCATCAAAACTTTTATGTATTGTTAGCTTGTTGTAATGTTGTGAGACCTAAGAGTGCGCTTTTGTAAGAACTAAAAACAACATGTGTGCTTTGATCGCTTGTTCCTAGTGCACATAGAAGCATATGCAAGTGCACTCATGTCATGTGTCCTTGTGGTATGTGTGTGGGCTAAAACTTGGATGGTAATCTTAAGTTGGTGTTTAATTATGGCCTATGTCACTCCTTGTCATGATGCATTATGTGTGCAATATGATGATCCATCTAAGCATGTTGAAGTTCTGTTCCTCCATGAATGCATTATTCCTATCCAACCCTTTTTGTCTCATCTTGTCTGAAACATATCTAATTATGTGTCTTGGGCAGGATGGTTGACACCCGAGGTTCCGCATCTCGGCAAGCAGCAGGAGGGGGTGGAGACAACCAGCACAATCCACCGCCGCCACCACCACCAGGAGGGCAAGTACCAACATGGGTGGACATACTTTAGAGGGACGAAGCCCATCGTCAGGCAACTCAGCAAGTGATGGGAAGAATGGCGTAGCTCATGGAGAACATGCAATCCAATTAGCACGGCACTCAACCACCACTGCTTCATGGGTATCATGGTTTTGTGCGAACCAACCTACCCATCTTTTCTAGAGCTAAGGATCTGATGGTAGCTGATCATTGGCTAAAGTCCATGGAGCAGAAGTTCACTCTTGTCCAATGCGATAATAATGAGAAGGTCCACTTTGTCGCACACCAGCTTCAGGAGGCCGCTAGCAATTGGTGGCATGACTATCGGGCTCGTTTGCAGCCAAATGCATAGCTTACTTGGCAGCAGTTCAGGGATACGTTCCATGGGTTCTTCATACCAGAGGGAGCCATGCTCATCAAGGCTGTCGAGTTTTGCAACTTGGTTCAAGGAGAGATGTCGGTAGTGGAGTACACTCATAAGTTCATTGAGCTAGCCCAATATGCTCTGAACGAGGTTGCTACCAACAAGGCTAAGAAAGTGAGGTATGAGCACGGTCTTAGCCCAATGATGCAGGACAAGTTATGCAATGTACCGACCCCCACTTTCAATGAGATGGTGAATGCTGCTATCGAGGCGGAGACAAAGAAGAAGGCGATGGACAAAGATAGACACAAGAGAGGACCATACAACACTGGCTATGGATAGGGTTCGTCCATTAGGCAGAAGACCAGCTGAGTCCCACCAAAAATTCCAGGCTATGCAGCACCACGTCATGTGTGGATACAACCGCGTCTACCTCAGCAGCGCTAGCAGCAGCAGTCAGCCAAGCAAGCATCTGCAGCAACCGGAGCATGTTTTGAGTGTGGTGGTTTTGGCCACTATGCCTGTGAATGCCCAGCCAGGCAGTAGCCGCAAGCCATACCTTGAGCCATTGCTCCAAAGCCCACCGGCAATGTGCCCAATAAGAATGTGTAGCTACACTTTGTGACCATAGAAGCAGCTCAAGTGGATGATGGTGTGATCATTGGTATACTACCCATCAACTCCATTTTAGCTAGACTATTGTTTGATTATGGTGCATCTCATTCATTCATTCATGAGGGTTTTGCCTAGGATAATAAGTTTCCAACTACGGAGTTTGGGAGGGGATTTTGGATTAGTGCCCCTAGAATCATGCATGAGTCTAACCATGTAGTTACCCAAGCTCAGATTGAGATAGCAGGGTTGGAGTTCTTAGCCAACCTAATTGTTCTCAAGCTAGGGAATGATGTGGATGTTATCTTGAGAATGAAGTGGATGGTTAGACTTCAGTGTGTCATTAGATGTGTAACTAGATCTGTAGAGATCCACCACCCTTCAGGAAGGTCAGTTACCCTTTATGCTTCTCAGAGTCAGCAAGTTGCTCTGAATGGTGTGAGAACCAAGTCCAATGTGTCGAAAGGTGTTGAGCTAGTACCAGTTGTATGTGAGTTTCCCGATGTGTTTCTGAAAGAGTTAACGGGAATGCCCCCAAAGAGAGATGTAGAGTTCCTAATCCAATTAGAACCTAGAACCGCACAAGTGTCTAAACCTCCATACAAAATGGCACCCTCTGAGTTGGAAGAGATGAAGAAACAATTAATGAGTTTGTTGGAGAAGGGTTACATTAGACCAAGTTCTTCTCCTTGGGGATGTCCAGCCTTGCTTGTGACCAAGAAAGACCATAGTCTAAGAATGGTGATAGACTACTAGCCACTCAACGCGAGAACCATTAAGAACAAGTACCCACTCTCGAGGATTGATATTTTGTTTGACCAACTCAATGGAGCCAAATTCTTCTCCAAGATCGATTTGAGGTTGGGGTACCATCAAATATGAATCCGAGAAGGGGATATACCTAAGACTGTGTTTTCTGTGTGGTATGGTTCCTATGAGTACATGGTCATGTCCTTTGGATTGACTAATGCCCCAGCATACTTCATGTATCTCATGAATTCCATCTTCTTTGAAGAATTGGATGTGTTCGTGATTATCTTCATCGATGATATCTTAGTATATTCAAAGACTGAAGAAGATCATGTGAAACACTTGAGAGTCATGTTACAAAAGCTAAGAGAGCACAAATTGTATGCTGAGTTTAGCAAGTGTGAGTTTTGGCTCACCGAGGTTTCCTTTTTGGGACATATCTTATCTCACAATGGAATCTCCGTGGACCCAAGTAAGATCAAGGATGTAGTGGAATGGGTTACTCCCACTACGGTGAAGGAAGTCCGAGCCTTTCTTGGATTGGCAGGTTATTACCGTCGATTCATGCTGGACTTCTCCAAGATTGCAAAGCCTTTGACTGAACTCACTAAGAAGGATGAACCATATGTTTGGACGGAAGAAAGAGAGGAAGCTTTCTAGATTCTAAAGCAAAAGCTAGTTACAACTCCTATGCTAGTCCAACCCGACATCACTAAACCATTTGAAGTATACTATGATGCATCCAATGTTGGATTGGGTTGTGTGCTTATGCACGAAGGGCATATCATAGCCTATGCATCTAGACAATTGAAGCCTTCAGAAATGAACTATCCTACTCATGATCTTAAGTTAGCAGCGGTAGTTCACGCGCTGAAAATTTGAAGACATTACTTGTTTGGTCAGCTCTGCACCATTTATATTGACCATAAGTGCTTGAGATATTTTCTCACCTAGTTGGAGCTCAATATGAGACAAAGGAGGTGGTTGGAGTTGATCAAGGATTACGATTTGAATATCCAATACCACTCGGGAAAGGCGAATGTAGTAGTCAATGCCTTAAGTAGAAAAACCAATTGTGGTTGTACTCTGATGGAGAGAAATATGGATTCACTATGTTGGGATATGCAGAGGATGAATGTATCCCAAGTAACTGAAGGTTCCTTGTCCATGTTGCAAGTGACTTCTCACTTGTTGCGGGACATTAAGACGGGACAACAATTTGATGAAGATCTAGTTACCATTAAAGAAAAGATAAGCGATCCAAAGTATAAGAGTTTTCGGTTGGACCACTCGAATACTTTGTGGTTTGGAAAAAGACTTGTAGTACCTAACCAAAAACATCTAAAGAAGCAGATCCTAAACGAAGCTCATGAGTCACTTTTCTCTATCCACCCTGGAAGCAACAAAATGTATAGAGATGTGAGGAAAAGATTTTGGTGGAAGGGTCTGAAACAGGATATTGCAATGTTTGTAGCCGAGTGTGATGTTTGTTGTAGAGTGAAGGCTGAGCATCTCAAACAAGCTGGAACTCTCCAACCTTTGCCCATACCAGCTTGGAAATGGGAGGACATTACCATGGATTTTATCTCTGGTTTACCAATGACATCGAGTTTATATGATTCCATTTGGGTAATTATTGACCGACTCACAAAGTCAGCTCACTTTTTACCAGTCAAGGTCACTTATCTAGTTTCCAAGTATGCGAAAATGTATCTCGCCTGGATTGTTTGTTTACATGGAGTTCCCAAAACAATAGTTTCAGATAGAGGTCCACAATTCATGTCTCAATTTTGGGATGAGTTACATAAGGCAATGGGAACAACATTGTTGTTTAGTACAGCATATCACCCACAGACCAGAGGATAGATAGAGAGAGTTAACAGAATTTTGGAGGATATGTTGAGAGCTTGTATCTTAATATATAGCTCTAGTTGGAACATGTTGATGGTAGTTAACAACCATTATAAACCATCAATAAAACATTAATAAGGGCATAAATATGATCACCAACAAAGGTCTAGGGGTCGAAACTAATAAATTTCATGAGTTTTGGTGAATCTATGATTTCTACCGGGTTTATCTAGAAAACTGTCAAGGTGGACCTAGATGTCAGACTTAATCATGCTTATCCGCCGTGAAACGGACACTAGAAGGTTCTTGAGGACACCAAAGGACACCACGCCGAGGCAGACCATGAGTGGTTGCCAGGTGGGGCTGGCTGGCCCCACCTACAGGCCGCCCGGCCCCTAGGGCCCATATGTCAGCCCCCCATTGCTATGTCAGTTCTCCACTGCCTCCTAGGTTGTATTTACACCGTTTGTTCAAGTCAGTTTGATCTAAGGGCTCAGGATTGATGCTCCGGCCTATATATACCAGCCCCTGCCACCCCTAGGCATAACCCCAGTCATCATGTCATTTGAGAAGATAGAAACCCTAATCATCCTCAGAGCTCCATCAATTCTAGGGCATAGCTAGTTAGGCTAGGTCTAGAGGGAGGCTAGCAGGCTTCGCTTGGATTCCTGATCGTGTCAAGAGCGTGGTTTGGTATAATCTTTGTACCCCCTCTCTTTTGTATCTCCATTACTTTTATATGCTTGCTACAATTGTTATGACAATATTAATATTTATCTCATTTATGTTCTTCATTATAATGTTCATCGTCTACTTTGATTATATGCTTAGTATAGTTGGATTATCATCATGTTCATGCATAAGTTCGTATAGCGCTCACTCTAAGGATCCATGGGTGGGTGGTTAACATTGTGTAAGCGTGGTGCTTATACGTTGTTTACCTGTGGATACACCCTATATTCTGGGTCATGTGGTAGATCACGGATGTGACACTCTCGTTGAGTCCTTTGTAGTCCACTCCCCCAATGTAGGTGCGCATAGGATGCGGTTACGAAGGAAGACAAGCTTTGTTCTTAATCTTTCTTAGTAATATCCCTTATGTGTAGATATGATGATGGTCTTAGCAATGATTACTAGGTATAATTGCACTAATCAATGTATGCTTTGACTTGTAATTACGAATGACTTAGAAATTATTCCTCTAATATTTAACCTGACCATGCTAATGCTATAGAAAGGAGTACTCTGAGTGATTTATCATTATTATTAACCAATACTTATCATATATCTAATCCTATGACTTACCCCTGTTATGAGTAGAACATTAATTATGGTTTATTTCTTCATTAATAGTATAAGTTATCAATACATGTCCATGCTAGACCTTCCCTATGGTAAAAATATAAATAATGATACCTGAAATACTATCAGGTGAAGTGCTACAATGGTATATTATATGTGCATTTGCAGATTCCTTTTCATTCATATCTATATATTCTTTCTAGTCACATGAAATAATAATGAACTACTTAGTATCATTCTAGTAGTAATACTAGGTAAAACCAATAAGCATCTCTGGCACCATCATTAGGGATGACAACCTAGTACAAGTAATGCTAGAAGATGTTGGCATATCATAGGTGACTACTTAAAACAAGTGACAAGTTAATAAATACCAACAGGACACTTGTTTACCATTTGCCCAATTTGCCTACAACAATAGCTATCAGGCCAGCATCAACATGAGTCCATACAAAGCCCTATATGGTAGAGATTATAGGATACCACTCAATTGGTCCGAAGTTGGAGAAAGAAGGTTATATGGAAACAAGAAGGTGAATGAAGCTGAGGAAAAGGTTAAACAAATAAAGATCGCATTAGAAGCCGCACAAGATAGGTATAAGGCTTATGCCGATGACCATAGAAGGCATGTGGAGTATAAAGTTGAAGAATATGTGTATTTGAAGGTCACACCATTTAAGGGAACCTAAAGGTTTCAAGAGAAGGGAAAACTTGCCCCAAGATATATTGGCCCGTTTCGGATCTATGATAGGAGAGGGAAGGTTGCTTATGCACTAGCCTTGCCCGATTCGCTTTTGGAAACATATAATGTCTTCCATGTATCTCAACTAAAAAGATGTTTGAAGGCACCTGAAGAAGAGGTTAATTTGCAAGATATTGACATCAACAAGGATTTGAGCTATAAAGAATATTCAATTGCTATCCTTGACTTTTCAGAAAGGAAGACTAGAGCAAAAACTATCAAGATGGTGAAAGTGCAATGGAGTCACCATTCAACCAAAGAAACCACTTGGGAGGTTGAGGACAAGATGAGGATAGAGTATCCTCACCTATTTGAGCCAAGGTATTAGTTTCGGATGAGTTTCAGTTTGGGGATGAGTCTAAGTCATTAGTGTCGATAGAAGGGGATTAAAAACCTATTTTTCTTGGATTTTCTCCCTTGATTGCATAAAACCTACTTTTGAAGAACCTCAGGACGCGATTCTTGTAAGAGGGAGAGTTGTCACGACCTGGTCCTGACACTCTTGTGAGCATCAGCATCATGAGCATCTTTGCATTTGAAATCAAATAGTTAGAAACTAAATGTTGCATTCAAACTGCTCACTGTTGAATTGACGGAGAATCTGCCAGCACCATCGGAATATCCGCCAGCTCTCTAGCACACTATCGGTCAGTAACCCGACACCACCGAAGAGTCCACCGTCACGACGGATTGTCCAACAGGATCATCCCATGCAGAAATATGAGGTGTCACTTTGTGAATCACTAGGTCCCACACTTCACCACAGTTGTCCATCTCATGGAAGCACCAAGGCAAAGAGTCCACCAACTCACTCACTCACTCTCACTATCCCACTCTCTCTAGTTCATCTCTCTCTCTACTTTCTCCCACACTCAAGCAAGGAAGAGGAGGAGGAAAGGAGGAGAAAGGAGAAGGGATTAGATCTTGGAAGCAGCAGGAGATGGCCGTGGACATCACCTAGAGGCCGTCGTCCATAAGAGATAGGGGTTAGAAGGGGTGAAGCCCTCTCATCCTTGCCATAAGGAGCTAGGAGGAGAAGGAGGCACGAAGAAGAAGATTTCGAGTCACCAAGGAGATCTAGCTGCTCCATCATCTTGGAGAGCTGGGTACCTTGTGTTTGCAGCCCTTGGTAAGGATCTAACTAAGCCAAACCTAAGATTGTGTCTTTAGGAGCAAAAACCTAGGAAATATCGATTTGTGGTCTAGAGTTGGTTTGCACCCAACGTAGTTAGAACCAACGAGTTAGATATGTTCTATAGAACCCTAGTAGTCTATCCTGAAGATGGGTTACACATGCAAGCACCATGGGTGAAGATTTGGATCTTGAGTTGCTATGAAGTGTTCACTATCAGTACTGACGGAGGGTCCGACATCACCAGTGGAGTGTCCGTCAGTGCTAAATGTCTCACTGCTCACCTACACAGAACACGTCTATAACTCACCAGAGTGTCCGTCACTACACCAGAGTGTCCGATGAGTTATACACTAGAGATAGAGGAGTGTCTAGAGAACTTAGATCACAGTTTTGGATACAGCGGAGTGTCCGTTGATATTCCGGAGTGTCTGCTGAATTATAGACTAGAAACCCGAGGGCAGCTAATTTCTACGGATGACCCATCACTCACATGGAGTATCCGATAGAGCCTGAACACTTAGTAGCCCACAACACCCTACAGACATGATCTGACAGATGTCCAGCCACAGTTGACGGAACCTTCCGATAGGATCACCTTTTACATAGAGAGATTCCCGAGAGCACAAACTTCGTACTGGAGGGTCTGATCCTAGCCCAGAGAGTCTGATGGACCTGGAGAGCCCATATTCCACTAAGTCCCAATAACCACCGGACCGTCTGACATCCATGCTGGACTATCCGATAGTTACCAATCAGTAGACCCCTAGTGTCTAACTACACACTTACTCATGTGTCACTAAAGCATAAATAACTAAGAATCATTGCATAGCATGAGCATGTACTTTATGCAACTCACTCATCAAGCATCATGCATGTATAGGTGACCCGATTCCCGAAGAACCTGTTGAGGAGGAGCCTCAGGAGGAAGAAGCCGTCGAGCCTAGCAATGACGTTCAAGGCAGGCCCCTATGCATCCCTATGCTTTACAAATGCATAATGAACTATGTTTATCTACTGTATTGCTATGTTACTATATGACTAGTAAACCGGGAGGGAATTACCTTTGTCAAGCCTTATCCATATATTGCCACACCAATCAACCATACATGTCTTGTTTAACAACCATGCTTAGTATGCTTAGATCATAGAAGTCGAGCTAATGATGGATTTCTCATTACTCGCGCAATGGTAGGTCGATAATCCACTAAGCAACAATGTGGGACATAGTCCCCGAGGACCCCGCAAGGAAGGAAGAAGATCTAGTCCGACTAGAAATTCACCACATATAATTCTAGTAACATTACTATCATGTAATCCTATTAGGACTCTTACATTGTAACCGACTAGAAGTCTTTTTTCCTAGGCTATATAATGGAGGGCAGGGCTCCCTATATCGATAGGCCATGACACAATCATACCAATCAATCCAACATAAAAGGATACACGCCGACTGGACATAAAGGCTATTACTCGATAAGAGGACCCGAACCAGTATAAACCGTTCATCTCTTTGCGTTTACTGTCAAGTTCTGCGTACGTCGAAGTCCTTCAAACATCGTCTCGGGTAACCCCGTGACGAGTTGCTGGTCATCAAACACCGACAGCTAGCGCGCCAGGTAGGGGCTTTCAGTGACTTCACGATCGAGAGTTGGACGGACCTCGATAACATGATTTTTTCGACGGGATCAACATGTATGTTCCACGCCGTCTGCGGCAGCTGGGTTTCTCCACGCTGATTGCCGTCATCCTACATGGTCAACTCATCGATTACATCAAGTCGACATCAACTCGGTCACGACTCACGAGATGGCAAGCGACGATTTCATCCGAGAGAGCCTGATGTCATATCTGGACACGGCACACGGTATGTCAACGTCGGGTGTTGCTGCTTTGTCTAGCAACGCGTGTACCGCACGAGTACTAGCCGGCGGAACGATGTGCATACTTGGGCCATCTAACGGTGCAAGCGAAAGTTCAAATCAGTCTCAGACGTGCTACACTTCGTGCATCTCGACCTCACGCTAATTGGATGCGTGCCGTCGGTTCCAAGCCTTCGACAACGCCGCAACTCAATACAGGAGTTGTGGGAGTCCTACTTCTACACGAGTTCGACGTCACGAGTGCTTGCACTGCTAGTCGGAATCCGTTGTCGTACTGCCAACCCTCGACTAAACGTGAAAGTTTGCATCTGTCGATGGAAGCAAGCAAGGCCATGGTATATGTGTATATACATACACGAACACGTCATGCATACCACGACCGACTACCAGCCCCTGCTGATTCTGCCTCGACGTTAGACTCCAACTCGGACACTCCGAGTTCGTTTACATCAGGGCCAACTACGACTCCAATACCCATGCATGCTGTGGGTCTCGAACCGTCGTCACCCCACGATGGCACCCGGACAGTACCCGCCACGGCACTCGTCGTCCGTCGCCATCCCACGGTGGCACTTGGATAGCATGCCGCATTCGCATCATCGACACGCCGATTCCTCTAATCGGTCACGATTGAAGCTAAATCAAGCTTTAATATTTTTTTTACATATTCTTTAATTTTTATATATCACTGGATATTATATATGCGCCTCCTCGGTTATACCATAGTTACATTCCAACTACTCATACAGCTCCGAATTTATAGTCGGAACTACACCTAACGAGTATATAACATGTGCTCCACGCGCATTATCTTTTTTCATGCAGCGCCGACTATTCTAATCTACTCTTAATCTACCCCACCCTATAATACACTAGTTAGAATAAACACAACAAATGCCTGCTCTACAGTCATGACCTATGCTACATCCACACCTATGAATGCACCCAGAAAATATAACACCATCAAAACATATGCACCAGATTATCTCTAAGTCATTCTATCTCATTACTCATCCAAATCCGATGACTCATGTTTAGTATGTCTGCCCTCCCTCTCGCCCCCCACCCCCCCGCGGCTCGCGTTGATTTCGGTTGCCCCACGGTTCGATCCCTAGTGCAGTTGTCTTTTTTTCCAAAAAAAAATGCAACACCATCCATTTGCATCTCTCTCTGCCTCAATGCCGATCTCCGCCTCCCGTTCGCCGCCGCCGTACGTACATCGCCGTCGCCCCCGCTCCTCCTCCTCCTCCTCCTCCCCTAAAGCCTCCTCCTCCCTCATGTGGCCACGAGGCGTGGCTCAGCTCCTCCTCGAAGCAGGTGGAATCCAGGGTGCGCAGCAGCGTTGTGGACGAGTAGGAGGAGCAGGGGTCCCACTAGGGTTCCCTTGGATTGGCCGCCGCACCCTAGGTTCTTCCCCGCCGATGTCTCCCCGCGGCCTGCCGAAAGCGCCAGAGGTGATGGACTCACGCCCGCGATGGCGGAGGAGGTGGCGGTGACGCTGCGGAAGGCGTGGTGCCGGCTGCGGGTGTCCGCACGTGTCCCGACGTGCGTGCTAGCTACGGCCGGGCCAGCTCGCAGCGGCCGGTCGGGCCGGCCAGCCGGGGCGACCACCAGGCAAGGCCGCCGGGCACCAGGCCATCCTCCTTTGCCTCTCCCTCCCAGTCCGCGTTTCTGGAGACGTTGAGGTATGGACAGCACCACAAATTTGATGTTTTCTCAAATTTGTTCTTCATCTAGGGTTTCCTAATTTTTGGAGGTGAGCCTAACAAAATGTTGCCTTGTATAACTAGAGCATAGCTGAAATTTTTACTGATATGATATTGGCAGGTGCGTTCTGCAGTGGGAGTCTAAGCATGTAATTAGCGTCAGCACAGCAATTCAGGATTGGCTAGCCTCAAGTAATTTTCTTCTGAACTGATAATTTGCTTTGCATTCCATATTAATTGAAACAATCTGGTTATAACAATAGGATTGGCAATTGAGTTAACGAGGGAAGGTGAAATACAGATTGTGTTAAGTGGTATTATTTTAGCATTTGCCTGACCTGCTACCTTGGTGTCTGCTGCATACTTTATCGACAACAAATGGTCTGTTGCTATTGACAGGTAGCACTAATTCACTATTCGTGCTTGTGATGTATTGCCAGTATTGGAGGCTTGGAGACAAATTGTTTAGATAGATGTTGATGTTTTTCTCATTAATACGTGTAGTTTTTTTCTGGAATTGTTTTGTGAAATTGTGGCACGCATTCTATATCACAGCAAAGGAAAAGGGCTGAAGAAAGCATTGAGCAAAGAGAAGAACGGATAGAAAGCAGCATGGATACCGGGCAAGAAAGAAGAAAACACTGGTACGCACTGAGCAGTACTAATTTATGGATTGGATTTACTTGATACTGGATATCTAAATTTACAAGTTTTTTGAAGAAGCCCGACCTTTTGCTAGCTGCTGTTGAGACTTATAGGTAGTTCACAATTTCTTCTGTGGTTATTGTGCTTCTTGTAGAGTGGCAGCAGCACCTCTATATGGTTAAGAAGCAAGTATATATTTTTTTTGATAAGTAGAAGCAAATATAAATGTTGACATGTCGATCAGGACACCACGAATATATTTGTTGTGCAGCCTTATTTTTAAATTAGCGAGAATTCCTAATCCAGCATTGATATTACTGCCCAAAAAGTAATTAGAATGTAGTGATAAAGGGTATCAACTTCAATCTTGAATATTTATGATCCATTAGTCTAATTCTAAATGCATAACCCATGTTTCTTGGATCTGCATGCACACCATGCAGGAAAGAGCTCAAAGGCAGTTATGATGGCATTCAAAAGTGGCATACATTAATAGTAATGGCTCTTGTTTAGATAGAACTGAGAGGTGAAATTGAAACAAAGCTGGTTGGTATATGTAACAAATTTACAAATTACAAATTGCAGTATAGGTTGCACTGTTGATGCATATATTGTTGTGCAATTATGGACTTCGCCTCCATATACTTTCGTCAACTGTGGTATTTTCAATTTTCTCATCTGTTTGAAGCCGAATTAAAAGCCTGTTACTTAGCCGAATTACATTGCAGATGGTATGTTTGACTGACATAATAAATCTCATTGGACTAAACCTTTTGTGCATTGAAAATAGGCATTTGAAACTGACATAATAAATTTCACTGAGATTGTTTTCTGGTGATGGTGTTTGCATGAAAGAAAAGGACTACCTGAAGGACGTCCTGGATAGGAAGAAGTCACCAAATCGCATTTTGTCAAAGAGGCCATCAACGACAACTCCGTTTTCGCACTGTACAAAGAAGATCTTCTCTTACAGGTGAGGGGCATTCCCTTTGTAATTTTAGCTGTACTTGGTTACTTGCTACTACTTTCGCATCTGCTAAATTTATTTTTCTATACCTTGCAAGAGGTAAAGAAACACATAAGAGTCTCTTTGTTGTTGTTTACTTATAAAATCTTGATGAACGGTTGGGTAAATGCTACACCTATTTCTTTTTTATATACAAATTATAACTCAGTTCCTTCAGCAACAAGGAGAATCAGATTGCCTGTAACTGTAAGCAGATCATCTCTGCCTAATGTTACACCCAGTGTCACCAAAACAATTAGTCCTTCATCCATCAGGAACAAGAAATAGGTGTAGTCATTACCGTTTCTTCCAGAAATAAATAATTATGAACTTCTCCCCTGATTACTAAGTTTATACCAGAGAAAACATTATATAAATTTCTCTTTATAGTTTAATAGTTTATATCACCAAAAACAATTATAAGTATTGTTTCCCGTAGCCCATGGTGTTCGTGAGCACATCTAAAACTCACTAACCTTCAGTTTGTTGATTTCCTTTGCAGGAGTCAAGGCTCGTAAACTGATTTTTTTTGTGCAAAGCTGATACATAAAAATAATCCTATTTGGCAGTAAAAAATTGAAACCTAAAATTAATCGAGTAAGTTTTCCTTTGTACAGATTCTATTTCAAAATCATGTTTTTGGTTGGTTGTTTTGCACGAAAATATGTTTTGGGGGCAAATGAAATATTCATGCATTATAGCCAGAGAGAAAGATTAAGAGCTGATTGCCTGGCTCTTGTGATATGAAACAAACTAGGGAATAGCTCTTGTTTTGTCCAAGCTCAAAATTGCAAGAAATGCTTATTATTCAAAGGAAAACTTTAACTCATCATGTATCAATGCAAATTATTATGTTTGTCAAGCAAAAAAGATTATTGCATTACTAGAGAACAGACTTTAGAACGATGTCCCAATAGCATTTTTTGCCCCTGGGACTAAAGGACCCTTTAGTCCCGGTTGGTAATCCTCCGCGGGGCAGGGATCTTCAGTCCCGGCTGGTATTACCAACCGGGACTAAAGGTTTACCTTTAGTCCCGGTTGGTAATACCAACCGAGACTAAAGCTTTTAGTCCCGGTTTGGGTGATGCCCCGGGAATAAAGATTAATCTTTAGTCCTGGTTTGAACCCCTAACCGGGACTAATTATCCCGGCCTATAATTCAGCTCATTTCTTCCTCCCCGAGCCCGAGCCATTGCATTCAAACTCACTACCTCTGTTCTTCAGCTTGCTGTTGTTCTTGCTCTCTCCCCCTTCATTGGTGTTGCTCTTCGATTTTAGAGGTAAGAAACTTAATCCTCTTATGTTTTGTCACTAGCTTATCTCATTTTGCGATGTAGATGCATGTGTAACTTTATATGTTGGACTTTATTATGATTTTATATGTCATTTTTAGCTCAAAATCACATGATGATTTGCATATATGTTTGGATAAACAAAAGTTAAATTAGTTCATCAAAATCACGCCTCGCTCGTCCTCGCTGGAGCACGCGCCATCCTCGTCCCCGGTGGCTTACGTGATCTTAGAATTAATTTTTCCATGAAATGAAAAACTTAGAAAATTGTTAGAAAATTGTAGAAAATCCGTACTAGTTGAACTTGCGGACCGTGTTCATCTCGGCGAGCATGTTCTCTCCGCCGAAAGTAATAGGACGTCAAGGAGGAGCTTTGATTCTACGAGAGAGCGGCAACGGTTGTGGAAGACCGTGTTCCCTTTCTCATAGAATCGGAGCTCTTCCTTGGCCAAGCACGGCAGTCCGTCCGGGTGGAGAAATGCTCACGAGATGATCACGTAAGCAAGGTCAACTAGTACGGATGGTTATTTATTGAAACATGTGAAATCCGTACTAGTTTAGGTTAAATATATCATTTTAGAAAATATGAAATTTACACTAGTTTGCAAAAATAAGTATAGAAAGTAGATGACAACTGGTACCGGATCCTCGGCCTCTCGTTCGGTTGTGAAACGACTGAGGCCAGAACTCCCTCTCATTATCTGCGGCAAGTGTAAGCAGAAGATTGTGATGGAGTACCGAGTCAAGAGACAGGGACCCAACAAGGGTCGTGTTTTCTACAAGTGCCCGGATCGCGATGTGAGTTTCTTACGCATTTTTTATTTATGGCTAATTGACCTGCTTTTCTTGAATATTTTTGACTAAATATTTTTTGGCTTTAATTTCAGTGGGAGGGCAATGGATGCGATGGTTGGTCTTGGAAGGAAGATTATGCTACATACGTGCGAGAATTTGGGTGCGCTTGAGGTAGCGACTCATCATTGATGAGTCGGTGAGCCAAAGGGAGAAGCTTATTGATATTCAACGGAAGAATGATTTGTCTGTTTTAAGTTAAATACGATCACGAAATAATTATGTTACTGAAGTGCATTGTAGTTTTAGTTTGTTTAGTGATAGTTGGGATTGCTTACATTGTAGCCAGGCTTAGTTAATTAATCAACCGTGTGTGTGTCATTTATGTTGTGTAATAAAATACTTAATTATGTTTAAGGTTTTCATAATTTATCGTGTAATACAGATTATGTCACGCCATTGGATGTACAATGCCGATCGCCGCTCACAAGACTTTATTGAGGGCTTGCACTATTTCTTAGGTGTGGCCAAGGCAAATAAGCGGGATGGTTTCATGTGCTGTCCATGTGCCCTATGTAAGAATTTAAAGGAATATTCAAGCTCAATGAGTCTTCATTCACATTTGCTTAAGTCAGGTTTCATGTCAAACTATATATGTTGGACTAAGCATGGAGAAAGCGGGGTAATGATGGAAGAAGGTGAAGGAGAAGATTTAGACATTGATGACATTATTGCTCAGTATGGTGCCTTTGATGATACTACAATGGGGGGAGATGAAGAAGAGGTAGTGGTAGAAGATGATCTCGGTGATGCTCTTGGCGATGCCATTCGTGATGCACAACAAGAATTGGAAAGTGAAAAAGAGAAAGTTAAGTTCGAGCGCATGCTTGAGGATCATAGGAAGTTGCTATACCCGACAGCCGAAGAGGGGCAAAAAAAGCTAGGTACAACACTGGAATTGCTACAGTAGAAGGCAAAGAATGGTATATCCGACAAGGCATTTGGGAACTTATTGAACCTCATAAAGAAGATGATTCCGAAGCCAAATGAATTGCCCACCACTACGTATGAAGCAAAAAAGGTTGTCTGCCCATTGGGATTAAAAATCCAGAAGATACATGCATGTCCTAATGACTGCATCCTCTACCATGGCAATGAATACGAGAATTTGGATGAATGCCCGGTATGTAAAGCATCGCGGTATAAGATCAGGTGCGATGATCCTGGTGACGTCGAGGGTGAACAACGTCCTAGAAAGAAAATCCCTGCCAAGGTTATGTGGTATGCTCCTATAATACCACGCTTAAAACGTTTGTTCAGAAATAAAGACCATGCAAAGTTGTTGCGGTGGCATAAAGAAGACCGTAAGGTAGACAATATGCTGAGACACCCAGCTGATGGGTCCCAGTGGAGAGCGATAGACAGGGAATTTCTAGAGTTTGCAAATGAGGCTAGAAACTTAAGGTTCGCCTTAAGTACAGATGGTATGAATCCTTTTGGGGAGCAGAGCACTAGTCATAGCACTTGGCCAGTTACTCTATGTATCTACAACCTTCCTCCATGGTTATGCATGAAGCGGAAGTTCATTATGATGCCGATCCTCATCCAAGGTCCGAGGCAACCTGGCAACGACATTGATGTCTATCTGAAGCCATTAGTTGAAGAACTTCTAGTTTTATGGAACAAACCAGGTGTACGTGTCTGGGATGAGTACAAACAAGAACACTTTGACCTACGAGCAATGTTGTTCGTAACAATCAATGATTGGCCTGCTTTAAGTAATCTTTCAGGTCAGACAAACAAAGGATATAATGCATGCACACATTGTTTTGATGACCTTGACAGTATATATTTGAAAAGATGTCGAAAGGTCGTGTACCTTGGCCATCGTCGATTCCTTCCTTTGAATCACCAAGTAAGAAAGAAAGGTAAGCATTTTAAAGGTAAGCCAGACCACCGGAAGAAGCCTCATAACCGAACTGGGGAAGATGTACTCGCAATGGTCAAGGATGTGAAAGTAGTATTTGGAAAGGGACAAGGCAGCGAATCTATTCCCAAAGATGCTAAGGGGCACGCACCCATGTGGAAGAAGAAGTCCATCGTTTGGGAGCTACCCTATTGGCAAGTCCTAGAGATCCGCAACGCAATCGACGTGATACACCTGACAAAGAATCTTTGTGTGAACCTGTTAGGATTCATGGGTGTGTACGGGAAGCCAAAGGATTCACTTGAAGCACGTCAGGACTTGCAGGGCATGAAAGAACGAGACAACCTTCATCCAGAGAAGACAGATGATGGATGCCATTACTTAAGTCCTGCTAGCTACACGCTTAGCAAAGAAGAGAGGGACAGCATGTTCGAATGTCTAAGCAGCATCAAGGTCCCATTGGGATTCTCCTCCAATATAAAGGGTATAATAAATGTGCTAGATAAGAAATTCCTAAACTTAAAGTCCCACGACTGCCACGTGCTTATGACGCAATTGCTTCCAGTTGCTTTAAGAGGAATTCTACCTCCACATGTACGTCTAGCCACCGTGAAGCTATGTGCATTCCTCAATGCAATTTCTCAGAAGGCAATCAATCCAATGGAACTAGCTACTCTCTGAGAATGATGTGGTTCAATGTCTTGTCGACTTTGAGTTGGTGTTCCTCCATCCTTCTTTAATATCATGACACACCTCCTAGTTCATTTGGTGAAGGAGATTAGTATTCTTGGACCTGTGTTCTTACATAACATGTTCCCTTCGAGAGGTTTATGGAGTCTTGAAGAAATATGTGAAAGTTCGTTCTAAGCCTGAAGGAAGCATCGCCCAGGGCTATGGAACAGAGGTCATTGAGTTCTGTGTTGACTTTATTCCTGACCTTGCCCCGATTGGCATTCCCGAATCGCGATACGAGGGGAGACTCAGTGGTAAAGGAACTTTAGGGAAGAAAACATATATTGGCATGGAAGACGATTATTTCAATAAAGCACACTACACAGTTCTTCAGAACTCATCATTGGTGCATCCGTACATCGAGATACATAAGGAGTTCTTACGATCCAAGTTTCTAGGGAAGATTGAAGCTTGGATTAGGCGTCAGCACATGGAAAGTTTCAGTGGTTGGTTGCGAAAAGAATGTCAAGACGATGACAATATTGATGAGCAACTGTATTTATTGGCTAGGCAACCATCATGGCATATCCTCATGTACCAAGGGTACGAGATAAATGGGAATACATTTTACACAGTTGCCCAAGATAAAAGGAGCACCAATCAAAATAGTGGTGTTCGCATAGATGGCATAGATCCAAATGGGAATATACAAACATATTATGGTCGCATAGAAGATATATGAAAACTAGACTACGCACCTAATTTTAAAGTCCCTTTGTTCCGGTGCCAATGGGTGAAGCTGACCGGAGGAGGGGTAACAGTCGACAAAGAGTATGGAATGACAATAGTGGACCTCAATAATATTGGGTACAAAGACGAACCATTCGTCCTTGCTGCCGATGTGAGTCAGGTGTTCTATGTGAAAGACATGTCTACAAAATCAAAGAGAGGAAAAAACGAAGACATCAACTCAATGATCAATGAGCCAAAGTGCCACATAGTTCTTTACGGGAAAATAAATATAGTGGGAATTGAAGACAAGTCGGACATGTCGTCGGAAGATTACGAAAAAGAAATATCCGAATTCCACCCTTCATAGTGAAGAAAGATCCAAGCATCATGTTAAATGATGAAGACACTCCATGGTTACGACAAGATCATAACCAAGGGTCATACGTCAAGAAGAAATTCAACCATTGTGCCCGCATGATACAACGATGCATGTTTAATATATTATGTTTTAGAGACGGATATTATGTAATATGTTATGACTTCACAATTGTTTTTTCATCTGAGGTCATTTAGTGTCTCATTTGAGCAAGTTTGACCAAGTTTGTTAAACTCAAAAAAGATCTACAATTTTTGTTTTGGTCAACTTTCCATTTGAGAAAGTTTGGACGGTTCAAATTTGTGATTTTTAAATTTCAACGCCTACAAACTAGTTTTCGGGACCCTAGATTGTCTCAAATTGAAAAGTTTTGAATACCAAGTTTGTTAAGCTCATCAATATCTACAATCCTTATATAGGCCATTTTTTTCATTTGAGAAAGTCAGAAACAAAAAAATACTACATTTTCTTTTATTTTTATAGGTTCAATAAAATTTCACATCAATTTTGGTCAAAAACCAAGACAAAATTGAAACATTGACGTTACAATAATATGATAATAAATTTCCTATCGAATAATATTAGTTTTATTAATTTTAAGTTACAAATATATTTTTGCATTAACAAAATACTTAGTATTAGTAACATTTATATTCTATATTCATAAAAGAAATTAAAAACTTTAGGTTACAAAATTTTCCTATTTACAATAAATAATTAGTTAATCAATAGTATTTTTTAAAATAAATATTGCAAAAGTATTGAAGTTGCTATGGAATTAATTGATTAACCTAGTATTAAACAAAATTAAAATCCTGTGCCTTTCCAATTACGTTGGCGGGTTGCCAAAATTTTCGAGCCTTGGTCCCCGCCAGACCAAGAACCGGGACTAAAGGGTTGGCGGCAATTTCAGTGCCGCCCAAAAATACCTTTTTAGTGCCGGCCTATATATATCGAACGTCTGTTACATTTCATCTTCGATCTCGCCTCAAAATCATTCGGCCCGCTTGGCTGCATCCATCATCCGCCGTCGTCGAGCTCGTCTGCCTCTTGCCACCGTCGCCTCTACCCCGCCTGCCACGCCATTCTCCCGCCCATAACGCCGCGATCCTGTCTCTCCGCCACCACCGACCACCACCTCTCCGCCGACGCGCTTCCTTCAGCGCCCACCATACGGCCTCCGTCGAGTACTCTGCTTGATCTGCTGCATGCTCTCGATCGGCCATGCTTTTTAGATTTTTTTTACAAAGTCTCGGCTGTATGTTAGATTAAAATGTATTAAATTTTAATTAGTAGTTTATTATTGTTAGTTTTTTAGTTATTTCTTAGTTAGTTTTTGATATATTAGATTAAATGTATTAAAATTTAATTAGTATTTTATTTAGATAGTTTTTTTAGATAGTTTTTTATTATAGTTTTTGATATATGTTAGATTAAAATGTATTATCTATTACTAGTTTATCTAATTTCATGTTAGATTTATTTAATTGGATTTAGTAATTATATATTCTATATATCTCTCTATATATATTATATCTAGAGAGAGATTCTATATGTATACATATGTACTTAATTATTTCTATATGTATATATACATGTACTTATTTTCATGTGTTGAGAGAGAGAGAAAATTGTATCTAGAGAGACATTCTATGTGTATCACATGCATATCTAGAGATATAGACATATGCACTTATTTCTATGTATTGAGAGAGAGAGAAAATATATTGTATCATTATATGTGTATATATATACATATACTTATTTCAATATTTTTGGATCGAAAGTGTTTTTGATTCGATTCCAAAGCCTATACCTTATTATTGTTTATCCTTATGAAATATTATGTGTTATTATATTTAATTGGATTTAGTAATTCTATATGTATTATCACATGTACTTATGTTATGTACCATAGTAATTCTATTTATGTGTTATCTTGAAGATACAAATGGTCGCTCGGATGATAACTTGAGTGATGACATAATGGCGAGATATTATCAACGCCGCACCAATGTGGATGTAGATGACACGAGTCGATCTTTTTGCTGATTATGAGGATATCCTGAATATGCGGTGGTTGAAGATCAACAAATTATCGCGCAAAAAAATCTTGGCGAGGTATATTCGATTATCTATCATCTCTTATAGATGCATGCGTACGTATATTTGTTGTTAATCGTTGTGTTTCTACTCATGTAGCCGGTCTCTGGATCTACATCAACCACCGACAAAAGTAGGAAAGTCCGAGGGCCAAAAAGCCATTAGAGGGCCGTTTCATAATATCGAAATTCGACACCACACCGCAAAAACATTGGGACCACATGCTCGGACATATGTCAATCAATGTGGGTTCATTGTAAGGATAGGATCCCGATTAGTGCTCGTGAATGGAAGCGAAGATATCCGCTCCTAATGTTAGTTTTGTATCTGATCGTGACAAGAACCTAGCTTGGAGAGATATCACTCAGCATTTCACATTACAAGCAGATGATGCTTTGAAGGAGCTAGTGAGGGATTGGACAATGAAGAAGATGGCAACATTGTTCCAGAGTTGGAAGAAGACATTGTATAAAAGTTTATCTTGAAGAATGCTACGCCAATTTCAATGCTAAGGCGTTTGTCAAGTTGAGTCCCATTGGGATGCCTTCGTAGAATACAAGACATCTCAAGACAAAGGAGGAACGTGTGATGAGGAATCGGCGAGAATGCCCGGCGGAAGCAATACCATCATCGCATGGGATCGGTGGTTATAGGAGTGCTATTCCCAAGTGGCGAACCTAGAAGCGAGATTACTTGCCAAGGGAATCATACCTGAAAACAATAGAGAAGAACTGGCCTCAACGCGCGAAGAATTGGTTCTACGCTCATGGGGAAGCCTAGACCCGGACAATCGGCAAGCTAATTTTCAGCCAAAAAATTGAGAGAGCAACACGAGAGACTAGCTCGTGCTAGGGAAGAAGCCGATAGTGGTGTTTTCAAGCCCAACAGAGAGAAGGATGAATTGACATATGCCCTAGAGAATCCGAACACGGTGGTCGAACAAGAGGCTATGGGGGCGGTTCTGTGGCTACACGCATTCCCAGCAGACAAGGATACCTCTGAAGCCGCCAGAGAAAAAGAAGGATGAGGAGGCGTAATCGAATCCGTGCATTGGAGCAATTTGTTGATGAGTCACGACAAGCATTGCTTGAATCACGTGAACGAGAAAAATCTCTTGAGGTAAGAATGCGGAGGAGATCAAGAGGCAAGTGCAGCTAGCAATGAGTCAAATGCAATCGCAATCAACGCCGGAGTCACCATTAGCCCCATTGGTCGATGATGAAAGCGGTTGTGCTTCTACTGAGCTGCCAGTTATTCAAGACGATCTTTGGGTTGTGCTTCCTGATGATGACATTACCGAGCCTCTAACAACATGTGAGCTGCACATTCCGGATGGTAATAATGCATCAATCATGGTGGTACTGTCGGGGTTGTATCTCCAATAGACCAACGAAGACACCAAGAATCCATGGGTCGATTATTCAATCTGGATATGCTAGCGTCTCGGTCGATAGAGTGCTCAAAGGTTACAAACAATGTTCCTCTTGACATTGAAGGCGGTGATGGGGAGAAGACACTAGGAGAAGCGGAGAAGACATTTATTTAATGGCGCAAACGCTTCATCATCATTCTGGGCGCCACCGCTTCCCCTACCTCACCCTAGATGCGAATGAAAGTGAATGAAATATTATTTTCCATTAATTTTCTATTGGCTTCAAAATAATTGACACACAACTTGTTTTTGTAGCAGGGTCTCACCACCTAAGCAATCATTCATTCCCCATCTCATCACAAATAGTCGTGGGGGCGTGAGACGACTTCATCCCACAGCGATCGCCAACTCCTACACCGCCCCATCGCCTCCACAATGATCTCCAACTCCTACACCGCCCCACCGCCTCCACAACGATCTCCAACGCCTCCACGCCGATCTCCACCAACACCGCCACATCGCCTCCACGCCGGTCTCCAACACCGCCCCACCCCTCCACAAATGACGCACTACAAAAGACGTCTAAGGTCCCGGCAAAAGAAGACCCCGAGAAAAGAGTTATTTCTCAAGAAATACTTCTGAAAAGACCGATGAGCAAATAGCAATTGAGAAGACAAAAAAGTGAAAGATTTTTTATAGATACCAAAAACAAGAGTCAAGCGAAGCTTAAGGAGAAGCCGTACTTTTACCTACCACGAGAGGTCTTTGGCGGAAAGGTCGATGCTCACAAGAAAAAGATGATTGAACTTCGTAAGCCTTCACCACTATCAGACTATGACCGCTCCCTCGTGAAGTCACATGATGCAGGTAAGAAAAGGAAAAGAGCATCAGGAAGGATGTCCCACAGCTCGGACAACAGAAGCAACCAATGCAAAATCTTGTTGTTGCTAATGAATATGGTTCCAACATAGAAGTCTATCGACCAGACAACTCTGGAGAAGTGTCGGTTCAAGCCCTTAATGCTTTTTTTTAAAGATACTGGTTTAACCTTGGATCAATTGACGGGCAAAGATCCAATCCAGAACCTGGAAGTTGATACCTGGAAGACTTATAAATATGGCAAAAGTCTGTACAACCCTGCGGCTCTGAATGAATTGGGTACGCAAATGTACTTGCTCAACAAGTGGTACATGCAGGCGTGTGGCAGGGGTGAGCAGTGGATCTTTGTCAGATTTAGAGACCATCATTACTTCCGTGGCGATGACATCTTACATATTAGTTTCGAAGAATTGCATCAACTATTCCACTTGGACGCTCTGGACAAATCAATCATTAGCTCCTTTTGTTTGTAAGTGATTCTTACTTTTATTTAATAAACTCACTTCCATGCGTACGTGTATATAATTATCCTCACATGTAACTTATATTTATATACAGATTCCAGATGTCAGAGCTCCAAAGAATACAAGACACCAGTGTTGGCTTCATTGATCCTTATATCGTATTCAAAACCGGTATTATTGTCAAGGAGCGGTGGGTATCTGAAGCACAGGAGAATATCATGATGTTCTTCATGAAGCAGCACGATAAGACAACAATACTTTTCCCGTACAGCTTTGAGTAAGTATTAATAATAATGTAGTCTACACATTTTATGTAATATCAATACAACTTATATGCATGTACGTGTGTGTATAAACCAATACAGGTTCCACTGGATACTCATTATCATTGAGTTAAACTCAAGTCGGTTAGTAATCTTTGACTCGTTGAGAAAAGAGCGGGCACTATACCAAGATATGATAGACATTATCCAGGGGTAATTTCGATCTCTCGCGTATAACTATTATTGAATAGACTTTGCCATAATTTATTAACGATCGTACATTATTGGTCGCATAGGGTTTGAAAAGAGTTTATTCGGCAACATCGCAATGATTGCAAGGCACCACTTAATATAGTTGAAATACCAGTAAGTTGTACTATATACACTTCCCCACATGTTTAATTACTATATCGTACTTCAATTTACGTGTGAGATGATGAGAATAATCTTCTTCTCGTACAGTGGTGTTTGCGGCAGGAACCAGGTAATAACTAGTGTGGATACTACGTTTGTGAATTTATCACTGCGCACATAAGAAGAACTCCTAAAGATGTCCTCAGAGTACGTATATATCAAATTTTTTATTTATTTTTAAATGAATATATATATATATATATATATATGTATTAATACTTTTCCTTTTATTTCAAATGCAAGACTGAATGGTTGAAACGAAGGGTCATGCAAAAAGACCATCTGAAAGCAGTTCAGGAGTCAATAGCAGGATATCTTCTAGAAAAAGTGCTAAATCCCAACAGCGAGTTCTACTTTGATCCTAAGGAATAAATGATGTAAATTAAATGTTTATTGATATCGTTATTTTCGAGAACAAGATTATGAAAGTGTTGTATATATACATATATATATCTATAATATATATAGGTTCATACTTTATTCGAATATAATAATGCTCGAGATGAGAATTAGATGTAATTATATGCGTGTGTGTATTTATATTAGCAGCATAAAATATGTACATAAAAACATATTATATATTAAACAAATACATGTAACTGAACTGAAAACAAATTAAAAAAAAAGAAAAAGAAAATGAACCTTTAGTCCTGGTTGGGGTTACCAACCGGGACTAAAGGGTGCGGCCACGTTTGCTCGGCTGGAGGACCTTTAGTCCCGGTTGGTAACACCAACCAGGAACACCAACCGGGACTAAAGGTCCCTCTTTAGTCCCGGCTCGATAACCCAGGACTAAAGGTGGCACCTTTAGTCCCGAGATTGTTGTCTCGGCACGGTAACCGGGACTAAAGGCCGTTACCGTCCAGGACAACAAGTCCATTCTGTAGTAGTGTTGGTGACTCCACTGATTCATTTTGAAAACATGTTACTATTTATTTTCATGCTTCTTTTATTGCGTTTATTGTTTTCTGCTCTTGTGTGACATTATGTGATGGAATTTTATATGTCCGTAGCAACGCATGACAATCAACTAGCAAATCGTAAATTAAATGGTTGAGGCGAGATAAGTGTTTTTCGGATTATATACATGGTCATATATAATTACGTGAAACTTAAACTATGGAAAAAATATCATTGTTCGGTTGTTTTATGTGTATTCCTGAAATAAAGCCGTGGCGTTAGCACGGGCACTATACTAGTGGTTCTACAAATACTAGAGTAGTAGGAACTCACATTTATGACACACTGTTTACTCGCACAGCTCACATGGTTACGGTCATGAACCTCACGACCATACGTCGGAGATACAAGTGCTTACAAATACGGGGTTAACTACACAGAGAATTCACACAGCCTAGCAAGAGCAAGATGCAAAAAATTTTACAAGCATCTCATAATTTTGGGATCCACTCCTGAACTATTATTTTACATACATGGGATCCGCTCCCGACTTGATATCTTGAATATCAATAACTACAAATTTCTGTATATTTATCTTACAGGGAACCAAATCTGGGTGATGTACTCGCCTTCGCAGGCTACCTTACTCGGGCCACTGCTTCATTGGTTGATGTACGTGCCTCCGTGGACTGCCTCTCATCAACAACTCGCTGCCACGGCTTTAGTCGGCTCTCGTCGATAACTCACCGCCATAGCTCTCATCAGCCCTTGTCGACAACTCACCGCCACGGCTCTCGTTGGCCCTCATCGACGCTCTTGCCACCACGGCTCACGTCAATAACTCGCAGCTACTGACCGCCTCGGCTCTTGTCGGATCTTTTCGACAACTCGGCGCTGCCGCTGCCTCGACCCTCGTCGTTAGTGGCTCCGGCCATCATTGTCAGCATACACGGCGGTTATCACTGTTAGCATGCAACGGCCCGGTCATTCCTTCTCACTACATGGATGGGTGGCCACGCCGCTACCTTACACCCGCTACAAAGATATGCCGTTGACGGCTCACATCTCTGCGACTAATGTCGCATCTATTTTACAAGGTACACAACCTAGCGTTGTTCACACCTTCAACAAGTAGCCATACTGCTACTTTCTAACTATGAGATAGGCCAGCTATCCATGCCACCACACATCTCTCCGACTATAATGATGCCACCCGGCACACAGTCTTAGTTGCATACGCTGGATATTTGGCTGTGTTGCCTCTTTGCGAGATACGCCGACTACTCAGTCGGCTCACATCTCTGTGGCTGGTGTATGCCGCTAACTGACATTTAGTTAATGCTATCGCATGTTGTCCTAGGTAGGGTGATTCCCGGAAGCAAGGTACCTGATTCATTCGCTACGGACGGGATCCTAACAGTGAACAATAGCTACAAAGGCCCCTTGAACAAGTGTTGCGCACTTAATATTGATGCAAGGGTCCAACATAGTTTCTAGCAACTATAGTGACTGTGTCGACTACTTTTTACTTGGATAACACCATCTTATGCGCCTACAAGACCTAACAAGATGATATAGTACACATCTGATATGTACAGGCTCCAGTCTTCATCAAGACTAACAGTCTACCTTTTAAACAAACATTATATTACAAGCCAACCCTCTAGGGCACTCGGCTTACTAACAGACTAACAGAATCAATTGATGATTCAACACAGTCTTACATTGTCTATAGTCTACATGCTAGCCTACGACAGGCTTAACTGATAAGCAAAAGTGGAAACTATCTTTTCAATGTCCCTCTCACGGACGCCAACATAAAAGCAATCATCAAGTCCCTTGACCTATAGTGCTGTTACACGCACTCGGACGGACTCATCCTTCATGACTCTGAAGTCGGTCGAGACGCCTAATCAACTACGTCCACCCCTCAAGTGTTCAATAACACGCTTACAATCGACTCGTCCTAAATAAATCAGGACGCAGTCACCAAAATTTGACTCGTCCTAAGTCAGACAGGACGCAGACGACTACGCAGACACGATGATCGGTGCTCCGCACATCTGCTATGGGCCGCCATGTGACATGGAGACAAAGATCTATTATTACAATCAGCAAGATGATTACCAATATGAGCATGCATGTACATGCTTATGTGTGCTTCTGTTGCTCACAAGCAAGCAAATCAAAAGAGCATGCACCGGTCGTGGAGACATGCAAGCTAGTCAGCTTGGGAAGGGATCAACACTTGTTCCACTTGGTTATGGTATGAGCTTTGGTCAGCAAGGGTTATGCTCATGGCAAGATGGGGATTCTTGGATGACATAGCTTTCTTACCGGTTAAGGACTGTGTATCCATGGTAGTAAGTATGAACATAAAACTATACAAACCACTTGTCACCAATGGGGGAGACAAGCCAAGTAACTGATTATGACCGTCTTATCCATGAAACTGGCAAGGGGGATGGTGTCGGTCGGAAATGTCTGGGACATTGACCGGGCATCTAGTCAAACCTTTCATCAGACATCATGGTGGGTTGGGGAAAGGTTGAGGCATCAAGATATCCCTTCTATACCGACGGGTCTTATGGGCGATATCCCTTGTTTTGAGTGGGGTTAACTTGTACCCCTCTACAGAGTATAAAAATTGAAAGCAATAAGTTCTACTTCTAGATACGGACTAGAGATGGGATTGGAATTTAGGACTCGTGGAAGATCGAGTTCCCGCTTGTTAATGCTTAACTTGATTAGCTATGATATGCTACATCATAGATCACCTTTACTTTATAGTATAAATTCTTTTATGCAAAATTATGCATTCCTTGCTACTACCCAAATGCATAATCCTTGTTTATTATATTGGGTAAGTCCTACAGAGTACACTCGAGTACTCACCCTGTGTGATCTTAAGTTTTGCAGGTATCGTAGCCCTTGTGCATGGATTCTTCTATGCTCCTGACCCTCGCTGGATCAGGAGTGGTGAAGGATCTTGTGTTACATAGATACATGGATGTGGCACACCAATGTATCCGTTATCATGAACTATGTTATATTCAAAGACTTCCGCTAGACTTTGATGTAGACTGTAATGTGGGATCGTGTGATGAACTAAGTGTGTGAACCAAGTCTTATAAACTTTAATGCTTTGAACTGGTAATGTGATATAAGCACTGTTCTGATGTATTCTCTCTCTCAAACTGATCCTAAAGAGGAGTTGCCACATGCGCTCATGGGGACCTCGTTGTTGGTTTGCTTAAATTTTGGGGTCAAGTGGTCGACACTCGATTTAGGTGGATTAATGCGGTGGTCACCCACAGCCAGGGTATTAGAGCATAGTTTGAGACGATCGAGAATCATTATAGTTTTGCCTAGATCGGGGATCATAAGCAACAAAAACTTTGCTTCACTAAACAACAAAAGTTTTAGACTAAAACCTAACTTGAGCGCTAAGGTTGCCACTTATTATGGTTACTTAATTATTTTCTATCTTAGAGCTAATCCTACCCTTTTCTACATGAGTTGAGTTTTACAAATCAATTGTTCCAACTTCCCCTATTCTATAATCGCTAGATGGAATTGGGACGTTTGATGATGGCGTCGTTGCTCAGGATATACTTGGCCAAAGCACTATGCATTGGCCAAGAGATCCCCTCGCCTTTGCGAGGCTTCCCATTCGCATGCTGCAGCAACTTTCAAAGACTCCATGATGGCACTTTCTTGCCGCGGCAAAAAGGACACACAAAGGTGCCCTCGCCATGACCACAAAACCTGATGCCTCCATTAGAGAGGCCGAGTGGAGAAAGCAGCACACCGCACCTCCTTCTTATACAAAGCAATGGCGATGATTCGCATGGCAATGTCGACTTCCCTAGGCGCATATTTCATGTTGATTCACCTCATTGTGTACCCAACGCGTCCATTCAATGGTGACCATTCGCTTGGTAGCATCGAGTTCCCAAGACACGTATTTCACATTGCTTGGCCTAGCAGCGTACCCAAAGCGTTTAAAAACATTAGAAAAGCAACCGTTACAGGGGTTTAGGAGTGTGATTCACATGTAAGAACACGCCGTATGTCATGGGGTCAGAATCGTAGCAAGCATAGTTGTTCGAGTCAGTGTCAGAGTATGGGTCTCCGGTGGTTCGGGTGGACTCAAGAACACAAGAATCACAGAGATGATGCAATGGTTTATCATGGTTCGGGCCAATCGATGCCCTATGTCTAGCAACTAATGATCCTTATACTCAAAAGCACCCAAAATCAAGGGGTTACAGTAGAGTGTAGAGAGAGATTTGGTAGGGTAGCTCGGTGCTAATCCTTAGGTTACCTTGCCGCCGGCGGAGCCTTCCCTCTCATTAGAGAGGAGGAAGACAATGGGATGCAGTGGAGGAGATCTCGATGCCCCTCTCCCTTGATTCCCCTGCCCTCGGTACTAAGCAGGAGAAGATGGGATGAAATGGAATGATCTATCTTGGATCGCCCTCCCCCTCTAGGTTCAACCTTATCCCTTATATAACGGGATATGTTGGATACATGGTGGTTTGGGGAGATGAGTCTACGGTCTATATGCGCCAGAGTCCACGAGGGTCATGCAACGGTGCTCTATGGACTGTGGCAGTGTCGTGGAGCCAAAGAAGCTTTAGACATCGTCCGGCTGCTCTGTTCTGACACTCTGCGTGTCAAGCTATGTTGGCTTGGACCAGCCTCCCCTAGGTGGACCTTCTGGAGTCTTTTTAGTGGTGAAGAAGGTCAGCTCTAGGGGCTGATGCGTGGTCCCGAGAGTGATGAGTACAGGCCCGATCTTCCGAGAGGTAGCCGGTAAGTTCGATTTGTGGAGATCTCGATGTTGGCGATCCGGCTTCAAATCAGACACGATTCGAACCCTGCAACCGTTACACCACTGCTCTATTGGTTATCAACCAAGCACAACTTGATTGACCTCGCCAAGAAGGCTTTTCCTGCAAGCGAATCGAAGAGCACAAGCAAGAAGGTAAAACACGCAATCGATATTGCAAATATGAATGACGCGAATATCAATAGAGGGTTCTAGAACTCGGTTCCAAAGGACTAATCGACACGATGGAGGAGATCAAGAACGGGGCCCGGATCATTTGTAAAAGGATTTGTCACCACGCTTACAATGAACGATTCGGTTTCTCGATGGAAGACTAAACTCTAAACAAAACCCAATTGTGTAGCAGCGGTGACGGCTGTGTTTATAGTCTAAGACTCGACCTAGGGTTGGAGACGGCCAGGGGTTGGGTGCCCACAACTTGGGCTTAAGGCCCGACACGATACATGGCCAAGTTGGCCCAAATAGGTGACGCAGCACCTTGCCGTGGTCACACAGAATGATCCACGGACCTTCTAGAGCTGGGACCAGATCCAAAACGACGGCGTCGTCGTCCCTTTCCAACGCATCCAAGAACGGCCCGTTTCGATGTCGTATGAGAAAGTTATGGATCAAACAGTGACGACGTGTCTGGCTGAATCCGAGGGCGACGTGGCAGCTGAGTTGGGAATGAATTGCAACTTGGGAAGACCATGGCGTCGGTGTGTCCAGCATGGCGATGTCCTCATCATCCTCCCTTCTCAAATTGAGTCATCCTCGACTCCATCTTGGCGATATCCTCATCATCCCTCCTTCTAGAATTGGAGTCGTCCTCGACTCCATCCCATCATCGTGAACTCCTGCAAAAGGTTAGTGACAAAGCAGGCAATGCACCAGACATAAAAGGTTGACAAAACATAGTATAACATGGTGCATCAGGATTATCACATAACTCAGCAGTAGCAGAAGTTGTAGCAAGAAAAGCACCTCCTTTTAACTTAATCCCATTATTTTTAGCAATGTCTATTGGAGGTTTATTTTTAATCTCATTAGCATGTTTAATAATATCCGTAGGAGACAAAGGCAGTAATGTAATTTTCTTGTCCTTATATATGATAGTGTATGTATTAGTTCTACCATGGTGTAAAGCATCATTATCAAATTCCCATGGTCGACCTAACAAAATGGAACAAGCTTGCATAGGGACAACATCAAAATTAACAGTATCATGATAAGAGCCTGTGAAAAAGCTAATGCGTGCTGATTTAGTTACCTTAGTCGTACCACTATTATTGAACCATTGAAGTTTATATGGATACGAATGTTGTCGTGTGGTCAAGCCAAGCTTGTCAACCAAATCTGAACTCACCAAGTTGTTGCAACTCCCACTATCAATGATAGTGAGAACACGACAACCCTGTACAATGAGATACAAGTGGAACAAATTGTGGCGTTGGATCTTCATCTCTTCTTCATGTCACACATGTGTACTCAACACACGCTGCACAAGAAGGCTAGGGTAGGCCGCGGCAGCAACCACAGAGTCAATGGTGATGGCCTCCTTGTCTTGATCGCCCTCGGTGGGATCTGCATCAATGTTAGCAGCAAGGGCTAAATCATCTTCAACATCACTAGCACTTACATATCCATCCTTGGTAGCAATGAAAGCGCTTGACATCGGGGCAATCCTTCATGACATGTCCCATGCCTTTGCATCGGTGGCAAATGATTTTAGAGTCGACGAGGAGGAGCTAGTAGAAGCACCTTGAGTGCCACCTTTCTTCAAATTGTGGAAATTGCACATTAGACAATTTACTTACCCCGGAAGAAAATGGAGGTGTAGATGGTGTGGTGCAACAGAAGCTTGGACGTCTCTACCGTAACGCCATCTTGAAAATTCCTCCCATTGTTAGACCTGAAAGGCTGGTGTTGTTTATCCCCTGTGCTTCTCGTTCTACCTTAATAGCAAGATGATACAATTGGGAAAAATTGTGCCATTCTTTGTAATCAAGTATGTTCTATATATCATGGTTTAAACCACCAAAAAATCTAGCACTAGCATCATTATCATCTTTGTTTATACCACAACGTGCTAAACCAATAAGCAATTATTGATAGTATGCTTCTACTCCTTTATCACCTTGTTTTAAAGTTTGTAGTTTCAAACGTAAATCACGTTGGTAATAAGGAGGAACAAAATGAGATTTCATACGTTGCTTTAAAACATTCCAAGTTTGAGGCACAAAGAACAAAGATTATTGGCATTGCAAAGATCACTCCACCAGAACAAAGCAAAATTAGTAAACTCACTAGTAGCAAGTCTAACTCTATGCTCAGCGGGAACATTATGAGAATCAAATTTTTGTTGAACAGCAAGCTCCCAATCTAAATATGCCTCTGGATCAACATTACCAGCAAAAGGAGGTAGACTAAATTTAATTTTAGCAAAAGGATCATTATTACCATGATTATTACCTTCCATACCGCGACGATTGAAGTTGAGGCGACGACGGGCACCACCGTCAGCATACGCATCTTCATCACCAAAAGCATCCGCATCTTCATCATCAAAGACGATAAGGCGGAGGGCGTTGCTCAAAAGCTTCAATGCGGGTGACCAGATTGTTCACGTTATGCGTCGCCTCGGTCATAAGATTGCGTTGTTTAGTCATGAACGTTGTAAAGCGGCCCCTTGGACACGCACTCATTGAAGTCCGTCGGAGTTCACCGCCATGGTTAGAAGATAGAAAAAGACAACACCAAAGTATTATCCTATCAACTAAAAGGAAACAAGTGGTGGTGGTGGTGATGGTGGTGAAAGTGGAATGCAAAATCACAAGCGGCTTACCACCGTCTTGCCTGTATTCTTACCAACACCAAACAGAGCAAAACCAAAGTGGCGAAGCAATCATTTGTGGAGCGTGGAGTAGCTTGATTGCAAGATGAACTGTCGTTGTGAAAGAATATGTGGAGCTATGGGTAGGCACACAATATAACAGCAAGGATTAGCAATTAACGAATGTAGATTAATGATTGTTCAATCCGGATCCAAAGTACAAATCACAGGTGCTGGCTAAGACGTGACGAGACGTAGCGCAACAAGGTGAAAACAAAGGACGATCGAAAGAACTCACGGAACAAGCAGCCCGGATTTCTCCTTTTTTTCCAAAAGGCACTAATAGGAAATGAACTTTTTTACTTTTTTCACTATTTTTTATATACTTTTCTCTGAACAAGGATCACAAAAGATGCAACCACAAAAATTGGCACCTACAACTAAGGTGGGATGTGGTCTATAGAAATTCAGCACGTTCTCTGAAAAGCGTGCAAAAACTTTGACAATTTTTTTCCTATATTTCCCTAATTTTTTTGGCAATTCTGATGAAACCAAACAGGGCGAAGCCGAGTTTGGGTCGGCTCCAAATGGTGTCAAGAAGCTGCTGAAAAAATTTCAGATTTTTCGGATAAACGAGCGAAAAGTTATGCCTGTTTTACCGAAGTTATCTCAAAGTATGTTTTCCGGGAGGCACAACACGGCGGCGGCAATTAGGGCAAAGCGTCCTGAAACTCTAACACCAATCACAGGATCGTCACTATGACTAACAGCAGTAGGTATTCGCCTGATGATGTAAGGAGGGCTGCGATGCAGGCAAAATAAGAGCGGCCGGCAACCTGTCTAGGGTTTGCCATGGCGTAGAAGTGACACAAAGGCGGCTAAGCGGGGCAAGTCGAGTAATGTGGTGGCTTCGACTTGTTGTTTGGGAACGGTGGATGGGATAGCGGCGGAAAATAAAAATCACAACAACGGGCGATTGAACTACGACCACGAACACAATCCTAAACCAAAGAACAAGACTCGACCACGGACACAAACTCAACAACACGAATCAAAACGAAATTGCAAAGGCACAAAGGGCGATAGGACAAATGGAAATTGAAATATTTTTGGGCTTTTTGTAGACTCTAGGTAATGAACAAATACGAATCTAAGGCAAACGAGATTATACCTCACGGTAAACCTGAAATATCTGATACCAATTGATGAGTATAGGCCCGATCTTCCGAGAGGTAGCCGGTAAGTTCGATTTGTGGAGATCTCGACATTGGCGATCTGGCTTCAAATCAGACGTGATTCGAACCCTGCAACCAATACACCACTGCTCCGTTGGTTATCAACCAAGCACAACTTGATTGACCTCGCCAAGAAGGCTTTTCCTACAAGCGAATCGAAGAGCACAAGCAAGAAGGTAAAACACGCAATCTGATATTGCAAATATGAATGACGCGAATATCAATAGAGGGTTCTAGAACTCAGTTCCAAAGGACTAATCGACACAGTGGAGGAGATCAAGAACGGGGGCCCTGGATCACTGTAAAAGGATTTGTCACCACAGTTACAATGAACGATTCAGTTTCTCGATGGAAAACTAAACTCTAAACAAAACCCAATTGTGTAGCAGCGGCGATGGCTGTGTTTATAGTCTAAGACTCGACCTAGGGTTGGGGACGGCTAGGGGTTGGGCACCCACAACTTGGGCTTAAGGCCCGACACGATACATGGCCAAGTTGGCCCAAATAGGTGACGCAGCACCTTGCCGTGGTCACACAGAATGATCCATGGACCTTCTGGAGCTGGGACCAGATCCAAAACGACGGCGTCGTCGTCCCCTTTCCAACGCATCCAAGAACGGCCCGTTTCGATGTTGTATGAGAAAGTTATGACCGAAACAGTGACGACGTGTCTGCTGAATCCGAGGGCGACGTGGCAGCTGAGTTGGGAACGAATTGCAACTTGGGGAAGACCATGGCGTCAGTGTGTCTAGCATGGCGATGTCCTCATCATCCTCTCCTTCTCAAATTGGAGTCGTCCTCGACTCCATCTTGGCGATGTCCTCATCAGAGAGCCACTCAGCCCCTAGAGGCTATGGGAAGCTTGTCTTCTTGTGTCATGCCCCGTGTGTGACCCTATCGTGGAAGTGGCCAGCAAGGCCATGCCCAGGGCATGGCATCCTAGAGCCGCCGAGCCTTGATGGCTCAGGGCTTATCTTCTTACGCCCGGGCCTTAGCTAGCGTCTAAAGCCAGGTGGGAGCCAAGGCCTGAGCTCAGGCGTGTCATCGATCGGGAGCCTGAGGCCCGGGCAAGCCCTCGAGCCCTATGCGGGGGGCTACGCCATGCCTTGGCTCGGTCAGGTTTCTTGGTCGAAGGGTGCGCGTTAGTGTACCTGGTGGGTATAGCCCCTAAGGCCTCGGGCGATCCTAGTGGGGTCGGCTGGGGGGTCCCTTCGGTCAGGAACCATTGATCCAGAGGCTTAACATACCCATATGTTAGGATCTCATCAGGAGCCCCCGAGCCCTTTGTGGCCTCACTTGGCCTAATTCGTGATGGCAACAAAGGGCTGAATTCGATCTTATGGTGACCGAACTAGTCATGGCGGAGACGTTTTTTTGCTGACGGGAGTGTGTTACCCCACGTGGGGCCATTGCCCTTACTATGATAGGGGTGCTTGGCTATCGGGGCCAAGTGGTAGTGGTGCTGACCCATTCTTTGTTCCCATGTTGCATAGGCCTATGGCACGAGCGAGGGTTCGGTGAACTCGTTTGGGAGTTACCGACTTTAGGCCTGGAGGCACCCTTCTTTTTTGGTCAGGACCTACCATAGGTCAGGTGATCGAGAGCGTCTGGGCTCTGGCTCAGGGCCACCTGATCACCTGGCGTGCCATGCCCTTCTAGGGCTTTGATAGCATTCCCTGATCCTCTCTAGATGGCCTTCTAGGGCCGACCTTCTACAGCCATAGGTCAGGGCACGAGGAGCGCACCGAGCTTGGGGGACCCACATTGGGTCCATTGCTCAGTGTCCCTCGACCCAACTCTGGGGAGTTGGTTGGTTTTGGGGGTGCACCGCTCGAGCCCCCATCGATCGGAGGGTCGAGCTGCTCAGTCTGGGGAGCTGGTGTAGCCCCTGAGGCCGTTGTGGGGCCTCCTTGTTAGCAGGTGTGGAGGCTTATAGGCATGTCTCGTCCGCTGATAGTCTCTATAGGTGGTTTGATGGCGTCTGGGCTATAGTGCCTAGTGGAGGAGTTAAGGCATGCGCTCCCACGACGTCCCACTTCATATGGGAGATGGGATGTTAGGCCACGTGGAGCAAATCTAGTGGAGGAGGAGCCACATCACTTGGTGCACACCGATTTAGGCCATTGATGGCGATTGGTGGGCCTGAGGGGAGTTGGATCCCCTCAAGTCCCACGAGGAGGCATGCATGGAGTGGGCGACATGCTTGATGGAAAGTGGAGCGAGGACTTGACTCGTTGTTAGTGCCTTCCTGACTCTATCTTTACTATGTGGCCACCATCACGCAACTGCTCTGAGGCGCGTTGCGGGGATTGAAGGGATACCTCGCCGGTACCCGAAGGCCTCTTTTAGCCGTCGATGGCTGATTGGAGGGCTCGAAGCCATCCTTAGCGCATTGACTGGGCTATGAAGAGGGCCCTGGGGACGCGGCACCTTCTATCCCTCCTCCAGCTCCTTCTCTTCTTCCTCTCAGATCTAACTTCTGGTGGCCATGGCGACAATAAAATGCGACGCTTCCCTCCGAGTGAGCCTAGCTTCCTTCGCTAGGCAATCATTCCCATGAGGGTAGAAGGATCCCAGCGAAGGGAAGTCAATGGCGCGGCATGGAGGGTGATGCAGAACCACGGCACTAGGTGGGTGGCCGGCGCCTCCGATGCAGCCAGCGGTCCAGGTGACCGTGGATCCCCCTTTGATTGCTGCTAGCGCCAATGCTTTCCCTATGCTGAGGCCCATCGAATCCCTATCCCGCTGTTCTTCCTTGGAAAGGGGAAGGATCCTAGTGATTTGGGTCATCGGCGTCCTTCCATTTTTTCAATGGAAGAGCTAGCGGCCTAGGGACCCACTGGCGAGCTTGGTTGGGTGTCGCTGGCTTTGAACGGGGGTCGACTGCCAGGAAGGTGTCCTCCCGCTCGGTGGGCTCTTGAGCATAGGTGAGGTGGGGTTAGCCCTGCCTTCACTATGTAGGGAGTGCTTGGTCGAGAGTCCTGACCGGGTTACCGTAGCCATTACCACCGCGGCGGTGGGTCGGTAGCCGTTTTTGCCACCGTATATTGTAATCGAGTCGTTCCCAATTAATGAAATGAAATTACTTTCGTTCGTAATCTCACTACTCATGAGTCATGCCCAAAGACTTAGGTCCCTCATTGGGATAGGCCATTACGATGATGGCCTCGGTGGCTAAGATCGCCGCACCCGTGCTACTAGCAGGTGAGTTCATGAGAACCCTGAGTTTATGGTTGTTCCGTGCCCCGGTCATGTCCCCCATAGGGGAGATCCTTGGCTTCCTAGCTGAGCCACTCATATAGTTCCCAAGCCTGTCTGTCAGTGCTCGGGGGCTCGCTGCCTCCCTCGATGGGTCACCATGAGCAGCTCTGGGTCGATACTCGAACATCGCGCGATGATCGGCTGGGTTTGCTTCTAGGCGACCAGCTAAGGCCTTTGGTGCCTGACCATCGAAGTCCCTCGCACTATAGATGCCTCGAGTGGCCTTGAAGCATGTTGGGCTAGCCTTAGAACCCTTAGCAATGCCCTTTCTAAGGGGTCCCATGCCGGCGTGCGGCTAGGAGACGTGATCTGATGAAGGATCAGGAGAAAGAGATAGCTACAAATGAACGAAATGAACACAAGAGAAGGGATGGAGGACATAGCTAGTAATGTGGCAGCTGGGGCTGTTCTGTTAGTGCCATGCCAACCTCTCGTCTGCTTTTCCTACTCCGTCCATCCGTCGTTGCCTCACTCGGGGGCTCTATGCTACGGTCCACCTTCACAGAGAGTAACAGGTGGTTAGCTCAGTCGATCCTTTGGCATAGCTGAGCCACTACTAGGGCAGCTCGGGTTGACCCCTTTTGGGGGGCCGAGTGCCTAGATGGAGGGGATAGCTAAGCCATTGCTGCTACTAGGAGTCTTGGCCACCTCGTTGATGCTCGGTCGGTCGAGCACCGCCGCCGCCTTGGCTGCTCCCTCCACCGGTGCCCTTCCTGCATTGTGGCTAGGGTGTCGAGAGCGCAGGGGGCGACGAGCATGGCTGCTTAGGTGACATAGTCCTGCTCATAGTAGTAGGCTTGCTCGAAGCTACCCTTGATGGTGATGACCCCCTTCAGGCCGGGCATCTTGAGCTTCAGGTAGGTGTAGTTGGGGACAACCATGAACTTGGCAAAGCATGGTCAACCAAGGAGGGTGTGGTAGATGCCAAGGAAGTCGATGACCTCAAAGGTGAGTGGCTCCTTGTGGAAGTTGTCTGGATGGCCAAAGGTGACATTGAGCCAGATGTGCCCGAGGGGCATAGCTTCCTTCCCTAGGACGATCCCATAGAACGGTGCCTTACTAGGGCGTAGGTTTGAAAGGTCCTAATGGCTAGATGGGGGGCGAATAGCCTATAAACAAATTTCTACAACAACACTTAGCAAACTGGTTAGACAAATTGTCAGCACGAAAAATGTGTCGACACACGACAAGCCGGAAGGATCTGCCTAGGATGAGCCTAGAGATCCGCTTGGCTTCAACGCAGGGTTAACCGATCCTGTGTATTCCTCCCAAGGCGTGCCAGTCAATTTGACCTACAATTGACAAGGAGAGAAAGTTTATCAGTAATTTAAGATGGAACATGCTGGTCTTTGCCTAAACAGTTCCAAGTGTGCCGCTTCAGGAGCAGCCAGATGGGAAAATCGACTAAATAGCCGATATGCATAGAAATCGGCTGTTACAGGCAGTAAAGCTTACGGATTGTGATTGATTGTATCTTGATGAGTACAATGCCCGCAGATGTAAGTAAAATCATCAGCTGGGTAGATATTATCAATGTAAAGCATGGAGCCGATGAATCTAATCGAGAAAGGATATAACATGCAAACAAATTGACTATCTAGTACGAATGGATCTACAAACGCTCTAAATCTAATCTGTTACCATCAACAGTGAGGTTCTATCGGATCGATGGCAGCTATGATGATAATAACAAACTAAAGCCTTAGAATCCATAAAACCATCTACACATCAACATGCTTTCCGAAAGACACGCTATATGTGTGAAACCTCGAGCGAATCGGCTAAAATAGCGGATTCGGGTGAAAAGGGACTACATCGTGTGAACAATCGACTATTTTACGTGGACAAACCTATGAACTCATCAGACCTAACATGCTATCTCTAACAATGGGGTTCGACCAGATCGATGCAACCATGATAAAGACAACAAATCAAAGCTTTAAAGTACATAGATCTATTCACGTTTAACAGAATCATGTAGACATACTGTAGGCATTAAAGCATAGGCGATCGGCTATTTAGCCAATGCAGGCATGGCAAACAGTTAAGGTCACTCCTAATCGAGAACAAATCTGCTAACTAACATCTGCATCTGTCTACCCATGCAACAAAACTCTCGGAAGTGGATATTTCTAAACAATTTTATTGTCACATGTCTTGGTGCAGGACAACAAACACTTGTTCTGAAATTCTTCTATAGCTTTGTTGATGACATCTTTATCTTCATTAGGTAGGTTTTCATAAGGCACCATAAGGATGTCATTGTTATTGTAAGTCGTCATGACGATTACGGGGTCCCACCAGGCATGCCAAAACGTGTGTCAGCACAAAAATGTCGACACACAGCAAGCCAGAAGGATCTGCTTAGGATGAGCCCAGAGATCCGCTTGGCTTCAATGCAGGGTTAACCGATCCTACGAATTCCTCCTGAGGTGTGCCAGTCAATTTGACTTGCAATTGACAAGGAGAGAAAGTTTATCAGTAATTTAAGGTGGAACATGTTGGTCTTTGCCCAGACAGTTCCAAGTGTGCCGCTTCAGGAGCAGCCAGACGGGAAAATCGACTAAATAGCCGATACGCACAGAAATCGGCTATTACGGACAGTAAAGTTTATGGATCACGATTGATTTTATGTTGATAAATACAATGCCCACAGATGTAAGTGAAATCATCAGCTATGTGGATATTACCAGTGTGAATTGTTGAACCAATGATTCTAGTCGAGAAAGGATATAACATGCAAACAAATCGACTATCTAGTACAAATGGATCTACAAACGCTCTGAATTTAATCTGTTACCATCAACAGTCAGGTTCGACCGGATCGATGGCAGCTATGATGATAATAACAAACTAAAACCTTAGAATTCGTAAAACCATCTACACATTCATAGTACACGTTGATAGGCTTTCGGAAAGACATGCTATATGTGTGAAAGCTCGAGCGAATCAGACGAAATAGCGGATTCGCGTGAAAAGGGACTACAGCGTGTGAACAATCGACTATTTCACGTGGACAAACCTATGAACTCATTAGACCTAACCTGCTATCTCTAACAGTGGGGTTCGACCGAATTGATGTAGCCATGATAAAGACAACAAATCAAACCTTTAAAGTACATAGATCTATTCACATTTAACAGAATCATGTAGACATACTGTAGGCGTTAAAGCATAGGCGATCGGCTATTTAGCCGATACAGGCATGGCAAATAGTTAAGGTCACTCCTAATCGAGAACAAATCTGCTAACTAGCATCCTCCAATTTATAGCACCATCAGTGGGGATCGACCGGATCGTTACAGCCATAATAGTGAACTACGGACCAGATTTAACTAACTAGCAAACCTCTTCAAGATCATACATGCCTTAACCGCGTACTATGCACGATCAAAATCGAAGTATAAATGGTCAATGAAACATAACCCATCGCTCAAAGTAAGAAACATCACGTTGTGACAAAGCAAACGACAGAATAAAAGGATATGAGGGCGATCTAAATCGATCTCGACCGGGCAGGTTGATGTTGCTGCAAACTAATAACAATGAAAACATCAGCAAGATCGGTAACTTAATGAATCTACCCGAAGGACGCCACCCTTAGGTAGAGCCGATAACTTGACCTTAATCTAATTCGAGCAGTGGAGGTCGATAGGATCGATGCAGCCATACTTGAACTAGATAAGAGTCGATAACTAGCTTATACTAGAGTTCGCAGTGGAGCTCAAACTTAACCGATGCAGCCATACAAACAGAAGTATAAGCCATGATAGTACTTACAAACAAGCCAGAGGTTGGCCAAACCAATGTAGCCCTACTTGTTGAAGAACTCGCCGAGATCTACTCTACTCCTACTCCTAAGGGTTGGCACGAAGCCAAAAAAAGTAAATTGTATTTGATTGATTGAATGTCCTTTTTACAATAGCCGAGGTCCAATATTTATACCCGGAACCTAAGCATGAATCCTACTTAAGTATGACTCATTACAATTTCTAGCATAAGATAAAACATTCCTAATTTAAGATAACTTGGATCCTAATCTTTCCCTTTTTGTGGAGTCTGACATGTTTTCCCCGACGCTAACCCTCACTTTTTGTCGTTATTTGTTGGCATCATCTGAAGTGAGATGATTCCAGCGCTGCATTTGAATCAGCTGATATCGACCCTTATGCAATCGATTCCTTGATGACATGATCTTGGGAGCTTTGAGTTCCCACATTCCTCTTCCCAAATTTTGGTGTAAACAATCTTCTTTGCACTCATATAGGCCGATCAACTGATTAATAATTAACTATGAATCGCCAAATACTTCAATTGCCTCGGCCTTTACTTCATGAAGCAGTTGAAGCCCCTTAAGAATAGCTTCATATTCTACCTGGTTGTTGGTAATCATTAGCTCAATCGGAAAAGCAAACTCAAAACTTTCCCCCCGTGGTGAAATAATAACAATACCAACGCCACCACTTTGTTTGCATGATGACCCATCAAAGAACAATGCCCATGGTACCGGCTCTATGTAGCCAATACTTGGCTTATGATGCTGGGTGACAAAATCGGCTATTACTTGCCCTTTGACTGCTTTAGCCGATTCGTATCTCAAGTCAAATTCTGACAACGCAAGAATCCACTTCTCCATTCTTCCATTTAATATTGGCATTGATAGCATGTGCTTGATTACATCAGCCTTGGAAACAACTGTACACTCAGCCGGTAACAAATAATGTCGCAACTTAGTGCAAGAGAAATATAAGCACAAGCATAATTTTTCGATGGGAGAATATCTTGTTTTTGGATCCAAAAGTCTTCTACTTAGATAGAAAACAACTCGTTCTTTTCCTTCAAACTCTTGCATCAAGGCCAATCCAATTGTCTAGTCATCGGCCGATATGTACAACTTAAAAGGCTTACCTTGCTGAGGAGGGACCAGCATAGGTGGACATTTCATATATTCTTTTATTTCCTCAAACGCCTTTTGTTGTACGTCACCCCACTTAAATCCTTGATCTTTTTTCAACTTCAACAAGGGGGAAAATGGCAAAACTCTTTCTGACAAATTTGAAATAAACCTCTAGATAAAATTAATCTTACCAAGCAAAGATTGTAACTCTGTTTTAGTAGTCGGGGGCTGTGCTTCATCAATTGCTTTCATACTTTTTTGACCAATTTTGATTCCTCCCTCGTGGATCATGAAGCCTAAAAATTGTCCAGCTGATACCCCAAAGGCACACTTATTAGGATTTATCTTTAGACCATGTTTTCTTGTGCACTTAAAAGTCTCCCACAAATCAGCTAGATGTTCCTTGTACTCCTTGGATTTTATCATCACATCATCAATGTAGATTTCAACAATCCTGTCGATCAACTTATAAAAAATATAATTCATTGCCCTCTGATAAGTTGCGCCAGCATTCTTCAAACCAAATGTCATCACGACCCATTTAGATAAACCGATTGCGTCAGGGCATCTAAAAGCTGTTTTTGCTATGTCTTCCTCAGCCATAAAAAATTGGTTATATCCTGCATTGCCGTCCATGAAACTAATAACCTTGTGCCCGCCTGCTGCATCCACTAACATATCAGCTATCGGCATCGAATAACCATCCATGGGTGTAGCTTTGTTTAGATCTCTGAAATCGATGCAAACTCTTAACTTCCCATTTTTCTTATACACGGGAACAGCATTCAATATCCACTCTGCATATCGGCATGGTCGGATAAATTTTGCTTCTAGCAACCTCTCAGTCTCCTTTTTGATATCATCAAGAACGTTTGGGTTGAATCTCCTCAGAGCTTGTTTAAACGGCCAATATCCAGGTTTGATTGGCAACCGATGTTCAACAATCGATCGGTCTAGACCAGGCATCTCATAGTATTCCCAAAGCAAAACAATCTTTAAATTCCTTTAATAAATCCACTAACTCTTGCTTATACTCAGGATCCAACTTGGCACTTGCATACATCGGCCTAGACCTATCTCCAGAACCAATATCTATTTATTCTAATTCATCGACCAACGTAAAGCTATGTCCTAGTTTACTATCTGTACCATCTATTGGATTATCCATTAAAACAAATTCTCAAAGCCGACTGATTGGATCAGTTGTTGGCTTTCATCATTGACTTTAATGAAGCCTCCTTCCCATAGCTTGCCAGAAAAACACTCGAAGCCTTCTAGCTCCTAATATACTGGATCAGCTGTTGCGATACTCATAGATTCATCAGCGTGAACCAGCTCAACATCAACTCCATGCCACTGAATCAAACATTGATGCATGGTCGATGGTACACAACAATTTGCATGAATCCAATCATGACCGACGGGTAAACTATATGAACCTTTTCCATTGATGACGAAGAATGTGGTGAGCAGAGTCTTACTCCCAATTGTCAGTTCGACGTTCATTGCCCTGTGGTCTTAGATGCATTACCTCCGAAATCCTCCAGATCATATCAGTTTCAATTAAATCTTTTGGCCCCTTGCCAAGCTTGCGAAAAGTGGCGTAAGGCATAAGATTGACAGAAGCACCTCCATCTATTAACATCTTGCTCGTCGGCTTCCCATCAACAAAACCTTTTACATATAAAGCCTTTAAGTGTTGATGCTTGACTGGCTTATCGAATATAGCCTGTTGTATAACTGTCAACTTGGCAACTATTTTCTCATACTCCGATTCATCAAAATCTAAATAAACTTCTTGACCTGCTGGAGCCCTAAATTCAAACGGCAATAGAAAAGCTATTTGAATATTAGCCGATGGTTGCCCTCTGTCGGCTGTTTGTTTAGCACGCCATACTTGAGGTCTACCAGATGCCTAAGCCTGTTCTAGCTCTCTGTTCCTTAGGTATTGCACTCTTCTCTTCTAACTTCTTGTCAAACCCCCTGGGCACCATTGACCTTCCTGACAAACATATTCTTCCTCATTACTTTCTTCTTCATAATTAGCTCAATTTTGATCAACAACTAGTTTTCCAAGCCAATCATGAACACTTCTATTTTTTAAGCGCTGATCCATATTATGATGATACTCATCTTAAGCATGGATAGACCGGCGGTTGGCTTGAGATTGCCTAAACTCCCAATATTGCTCCCTGCACTCCGGACAGTTATTTCTAGTAGGCAATTTCAAACCTTCGTTCCAACAATGTCTGAAGAAAGGACAATTCCAATGTGATTCTGCTTGCTTTCTTTCATACCTATCTTTTTTCCTATTGACGCTGGTATTGTTGCTCTTCTAACCAACGTTGATAATCCTTTTCCTTCTGTCGCTGCCATTTATTCAACAAAATTTGAGATGTAACACGCGGCCTTGTCGCCCCATCCTTCAACGTTTCTCCCTGCTCATATTGGCTCTTTTGTTGGTCACGACGCCTTCTAACCTCTCGACGCCTTCTAACCTCTCTATATTTATCAGCCGATATTTGCATCTCGGGATCGATTGTTCCAGTTTCTTTTGATCTACCTGATGTTAGGACTTTAGTCTTCCCTTTGAGCAGCCTAGCATCAACCATGTTCTGATCTCTTGGGAAAGAATTATCATCAACTTTCATCTTTCGAGGCGTATCAAATTTGAGCCTTCCTTGCTAAATAGCCCTCTGTATATGTTGCCGGAAAACTCTGCACTTATTAGTGGAATGAGAAGTGGCATTATGAAATTTGTAGAACTTCTTGTTCTTCAACTAATCTGGGGGCAACATAAAATGATTATCGGGCAACTTGATCTGTCCCTTCTCGGGCGAGAAATCAAAGAGCTTGTCTGATTTTGTGACGTCGAAATCGTAGCTCTCTTCGACTCCTCTTCCCTAAGGATTTGGCACCATTACTGTCTTCTTACCCCAATTCCATTCGGCCACAGCAACCTCCCCTTCTTCATCGTCTTCACAGCCATCATCAACCGAATATGGATTATTGGCTTTGGCAATTGTGGTACTTTTCTAAAATCGGGTATCTCTACGCATATTCTGGAATTAGCTATTGAGCGCTACCACTCGTTGAGCCAACTGACCCAAGTTGTCAAATTCTTGTCCCAACAGCTTTTCTCTCCATGTTGGCGACATTCCTTGAACGGCTAAAGCAGCTAGCTGATCATCAGTCAAGTTCAATGAGAAGCACAAATTTCTGGTCTCTCGGAACCTCTGAAGAAACTCGGTGCCCGATTCATTATTTCTCTGCCTTATGGTCGTCAGATCGGTAATTTTCTTTTCTCCTATCCTAGTGTAAAAATATGTATGAAACTTCTTCTCTAAGTCAGCCCAATTGGCAATGGAGTTAATTGGCAGTGATGAAACCCAAGTGAAGGCTGGTCCTGACAGGGACAAGGAGAAGAAACAAACTCAATGGGCCTCTTCAATGGATGCTTCGCCCAACTATGTAAGATACCGACTGACATGTTCTATCATGCTTGTGCTATCTTGGCCAGTGAACTTAGCAAACTTCGGGAGCCTGTAATTTGTAGAAAGAGCGACCAAATCATACCACTCTAGATATCGGCATTTGTACAAAAAGGTCTGCCCATTTGGCTTCAAACCGAACTGAGTCTTCATCATCTCGGTCACTCTAAGCAACAACTCATCAGCATTGGAGTTTGGATTTCTCTGCAATTGCTGACCCATCTATGGATTAAAATTTTGGGTACCTTGATACCCTGGATTTGGAATCATGTGAAGGGTGTTGTAATCTTTGCCATAATGATACCCTTATGGAATCTCTATCTGTTGGGTCCTTTGTTGGTTTGCTGCTTGAAGTCTCTAGTTATAGATATTAGGATCTATATCTCTACGAATCCTTTGAACTGATGGCGCTATTTTTTGAGCCGACGATGGCATTTGGCCTGATGTGCCAAAATTAACTATCTAGTTTGACCTTGCCCTGTTGGCTATTGCACATGTTATACTGACGATCTAGGATTATACTGTATCTGATTAGTAGTAGCACCTTGAACTTGCTCAGATGAGCTCTGAACTACCTGGACATCATCATTACCAGCTGGTGCTGCTTCTTGATGGCTAGTATCGGCTTGATTAGTCCCCTAAGTCGATGGATGTGGAATGTTGTAATAAGCCGGCCCAACCTGATCAATTGGATATCCATGAAGCACCTCTTTCATGGTGTTGTGGAATGTGTTCAAGAAAACTTCATTATGATTCGATATGGTATCATGAACAGACTTGTTTACAGCCTCTACGAAGAAACGCATGTCTTCAGCTTAATCTGCATTTGTCTGCCCATGCAACATAACTCTTGGTAGTGGATATTTCTGAACAACTTTATTATCACGTGTCTTGGTGTAGGACAACAAACACTTGTTCTAAATTCTTATATAGCTTTGCTGATGACATCTTTATCTCCATCAGCTAGGTCTTAATAAGGCACCATAAGGATGTCATTGTTGTTGTAAGTCGCCATGACAATTGTGGTGTCCCACTAGGCGTGCCAAAACATATGTCGGCACGAAAAATGTGTCGACACACGGTAAGCCAAAAGGATCTGCCAAGGATGAGCTCGGAGATCCGCTTGGCTTCAACGCCGGGTTAACCGATCCTGCGTATTCCTCCCGAGGCGTGCCAGTCAATTTGACCTGCAATTGATAAGGAGAGAAAGTTTATCAGTAATTTAAGGTGAAACATGCTGGTCTTTGCCCAGATAGTTCCAAGTGTGTTGCTTTGGGAGCAGCCAGATGGGAAAATCGACTAAATAGACGATACGCATAGAAATCGGCTGTTACGGACAATAAAGCTTATGGATCATGATTGATTTTATGTTGATGAGTACAATGCCCCCACAGATGTAAGTAAAATCATCAGCTAGGTAGATATTATCAATGTAAAGCATGGAGCCGATGAATCTAATCGAGAAAGGATATAACATGCAAACAAATCGACTATCTAGTATGAATGGATCTACAAACGCTCTAAATCTAATCTGTTACCATCAACAGTGAGGTTCGACCTGATCGATGGAAGCTATGATGATAATAACAAACTAAAACCTTAGAATCCATAAAATCATCTATACTTCGACAGGTTTTTCGAAAGACATGCTATACATGAAGACTCAGGAGAATCGGCTAAAACAATCAATTTGGGTGGAAAAGAACTACAGCATACGAACAATTGACTATTTAACACGAACAAACCTATAAACTCATCAGACCTAACCTGCTATCTCTAACAATGGGGTTCGACCGGATTGATGCAGCCTTGATAAAGACAACAAATCAAACCTTTAAAGTACACAGATCTATTCATGTTTAACAGAATCATGTAGACATACTGTAGGCGTTAAAGCATAGGCGATCGGCTATTTAGCCGATGCAAGCATAGCAAACAGTTAAGGTCACGCCTAATCGAGAATAAATCTGCTAACTAGCATCCTCCAATCTATAGTGCCATCAGTGGGGATCGACCGGATCGTTACAGCCATAATAGCGAACTATAGACTAGATTTAACTAACCAACAAACCTCTTCAAGATCATACATGCCTTAACCGCGTACTATGCATGATCAAAATCGAAGTAAAAACAGCCAATAAAACATAACCCATCGCTCAAAGTAAGAAACATCGCGTTGTGACAAACCAAACGACAGACTAAAAGGATATGAGGCCGATCTAAATCGATCTTGATCGGGCAGATTGATGTTGCTGCAAACTAATAAAAATAAGAACATCAGGAAGATTGGTAACTTAATAAATCTACCCGAAGGACGCCACCCTTGGGTAAAGCCGATAACTTGACCTTAATCTAATTCGAGCAGTGGAGGTCAACCGGATCAATGCAGCCATGCTTGAACTAGATAAGAGTCGATAACTAGCTTATACTAGAGTTCATAGTGGAGGTCGAACTTAACCGATGCAGCCGTACAAACAGAAGTATAAGCCATGACGGTACTTATAGACAAGCCAAAGGTCGGTCGAACCGATGCAACCCTGCTTGTTGAAGAACTCACCGAGATCTACACTGCTCCTACTCCTAAGGGTTGGCATGGAGCCGAAAAGAGTCAATTATATTTGATTGATTGGATGTCCTTTTTACAATAGCCAGGGTCCAATATTTATATCCAGAAACTAAGCATGAATCCTACTTAAGTACGACTCATTACAATTTCTGGCATAAGATAAAACATTCCTAATTTAAGATAACTTGGACCCTAATCTTTCCCTTTTTGTAGAGTCCGACAGGTTTTCCCTCGACGCTAACCATAGCTTTTTGTCGTTATCTGCTGGCGTCATCTGTAGAGAGCTGATTCCAGCGCTGCATTTGAATCAGCTGATATCGACCCTTATGCAATCGATTCCTTGATGACATGATCTTGGGAGCTTCGAGTTCCCGCGTTCCTCTTCCCAAATTTTGGTGTAAATACAAATATGAGGCGAAGCGAGTGTTGCGCTAGCCTACTAAAAATGCAAGCTACCTACCACAATTCTAGTTTATATAGTCTCTATCCACATAATGGCTATGTCACTACACTAAGTTAGTGTGCTCTCAATGGCTAACTAAAGAGCCACACTAACCAAACTAACAAGCTCTCATGACTAGCTACACTAAAGAGCTTGACAACTAGTTTGCGGTAATATAAAGAGAGAGAGCAAGATGGTTATACCGCCGAGTCGAGGAATGAACCAATCAATCATAAGAATGAATACCAATGAAGACCAATCACCTCAGAATTAAATGATGATACAACGATTTTTTTATCGAGGTTCACTTGCTTGCCGGCAAGATAGTCCTCGTTGTGGCAATTCACTCACTTGGAGGTTCACGTGCTAATTGGCATCACACGCCAAACCCTCAATAGGGTGCCACACAACCAACACAGGATGAGGTCACAAGCCACGAGCAATTTACTAGAGTACCTTTTGGCTCTCCGCCAAGGAAAGGTCAAGAACCCCTCACAATCATCACGATCGGAGCCGGAGACAATCACCAACCTCCGCTCGACGATCCTTGCTACTCCAAACCATCTAGGTGGTGGCAACCACCAAGAGTAATAAGAGAATCCCACAGCAAAACATGAACACCAAGTGCCTCTAGCTGCAAACACTCAAGCAATGCACTTGGATTCACTTCCAATCTCACAAAGATGATGAATCAATGATGGAGATGAGTGGGAGGGCTTTGGCTAAGCTCACAAGGTTGCTATGTCAATGCAAATGGCCAAGAGAGTGAGCTAGAGTCGGCCAAATGATATTTATAGGCACCCCTAAACAATAGAGCCGTTGGCTCAATTATTGGGCTGACTGCGAGATGACCGGACGCGCCGGTTGTGTGCACCGGATGCGTCCGGTGTGGCAACCGGACGTAGGAGGGGCAGCATTCGGTCGAGTCTAGAGAGCTTCCACAGCCGCTCAACTGTGAACGGACGTGTCCGGTGTGGCCGACTGGACACAGGAGAGGTAGTGTTCGGTCGAGTCTAGAGAGCTCCCAGAGCCGCTCAACTGCGACCGGACGTGTCTGGTGTGGCTGACCGAACATGGCCCTGCATCCGGTCCTCTCTAGACCAACACCCGTGCCCCACATCACCATGACCTAATGCTAAATAGTGATTGCTCAGTGTCTGGTCACTGCTATGAGCCAGAGTCCCTGTCACCTCGGCAACACTGCCCGCGCCTGGCCAGAATACCGGACATGTCCGGCATCGATATCGGACATGTCCGGTCACGTTGGGAACACTACCGCTTAAGACAGTATCGGACGCGTCTAGTACGCATGTCGGACATGTCCGGTCACTCCATGACCAGCGCAATCAACTCCTTTTCAACTCTATCTTCTTTACCCTTGCTCAAATGTGCCAACCACCAAGTGTATCACCTTGTGCACAAGTGTTAGCATAATTTCACAAATGGTTTCAAGGGTGTTAGCACTCCACTAGATCCTAAATGCATATCCAATGAGTTAGAACATCTAGTGGCACTTTGATAACCGCATTTCGATATGAGTTCACCCCTCTTAATAGTATGACTATCGATCCTAAATGTGATCACACTCGCTAAGTGTCTCGATCACTAAACCAAAAAGCTCATATCAATTTCACCTTTGCCTTGAGCTTTTTGTTTTTCTCTTTCTCCTTTTCAAAGTCCAAGCACTTGATCATCACCATGGCATCACCATCATCATGTCATGATCTTCATTTGCTTCATCACTTGGAGTAGTGCTACCTATCTCATAATTACTTTGATAAACTAGGTTAGCACTTAGGGTTTCATCAATTCACCAAAACCAAACTAGAGCTTTCAAGGTTGCTCTACGGGATGCCCATCCTATTGAGGGTGCTAGCGTAGAGTATGTTGAGGCCGCTGTCCTCATCCATCAGCACCTTGGTGAGGTGCGTGGTGCCCATGATTGGGCTGACCACAAGCGGGTAGCGCCCTGGGTGAGGGACGTGATCGGGGTGATCCTCCTGGTTGAAGGTGATGGCCATCTAGGTGATGGGACCCTTACACAAAGATATGAATTGAAATTTAATTGAATCCATGTTGCTTGCCCAAGCATATTTACCATGTGTAAAAGGATATGGACAAGTTTCATGAACCCCAAACGGTAGCAATTGCTCCCCCTACATATGTGCTAAGAGTTTGGATTGTAGCTTGCACATATGCTTAGATAGGAAATATAGCAGACAATGTCTACCAAATGATGCTAAGGTATAAAAGATGGACCTTTGAAGCATGATACCAATCGGAGTGCACCAATATACCATCCTTAGCACCATTAGTAACTAGGCATACACAAAAACTAGAATACCCTGTAAGATCAACATTAGAAGCAAGAGTCTAGTTTTCATAATATGAGCATGAGTCTAGTTACTTAACCTATGCATGCTAGTTTTTTTTATTTCATCATTCAAACCTACAACTAGCATACACCACACAAGCATGGATATTGAGATTTAAAACTTGTGCCATGCAAGCAAACATATGAAATGCACATTCAAATGCATCCACGAAGTTTATGAGCTTGCTCCCCCTACTTGTGTGCTTAAAATTTTAATTGATCCCCTTCCTTTGTCATATCTCTCCTACTATGTCAATTTCTCCCCCTTTGTTATCTTCTCACTATCTTTGTACACTATCTCTCCCCCTTTGTCATCAATGACCACAATGGTTCAAAATGTAGAAAGGTTGAGATTAGCAATGTCAATCAATGGGGTGAGGATCATTTTCCCAAATTTGGTTCAATCTAGAATACTTGCCAAAGATATTTTACTTGGTTTGATCAAGGACAAGCTTCTTCACACCTCCAAATAATGATTATCTTGTACCATGTTGAGTTAAACACTTATAGCTCATTTTCTAGATCAAACACTAGGTTTACAAGCCCACAAACATGTCATATGCTACCTATAGACCAAATTAAGAATAGAAGCAATAGTGGTACCATACAAACATCAAAATCATTTGATTTTCATGAATGAGCCAATCAAATGTGAAAGATGACTAGATGCACTAAACATGTCCTTAGTAAGAATGTATGCCATGCCAATCAACTTTTACCTTGGATTGCTCGAAGAAGAGGCATGTCATATAAGTGGGGAGTGCATCAACACATATTTGAGAAATCCAATATGTTCAACTCATTCCTTAGCTTGCAAAACCTTTTCTCATCTAATGGCTTCGTGAATATATCGGCAAGTTGATCTTCGGTGCCTACACTCTCAATGCAAAAGTCCCCTTTTTGTTGGTGACCTCTTTATGAAATGGTGGCAGACATCAATGTGCTTTGTTCTTGCATGTTGAACTAGATTGTTGGTTAACTTGATTGCACTCTCATTGTCACATAGCAATGGCACTTTCTTGAACTTGATTCCAAAGTCATTCAAGGTGGCCTTCATCCAAAGTATTTGTGCACAACAACTACCGGCGGATATGTATTTGGCTTTGGCGGTTAATAATGCAACACAATTTTGTTTCTTTAATGACCTTGAATGTCGTAGAACCGACCAATTTATAAGAGCACAAGTACAATGGTAGCCCGCAAGCGGTCGCACTGTCATACTTGAGCCCATATAAACCCGGTAGTCTGTCGAGTACCACGACGGGTCTCAATTAACAATCCACATACAACCAAGATCATACATGATTTAATAGACATGTCACATGTTACATAAAGTTCACAGATACAATTCATTCATCAGAGTACGAAATAAGATTATTACAAACTGAGTTCGATAGATAGTAGCGGAGGCAAATTAAAGTTCAAAACTAGCATTTGCCAACATAGTTCAAATATAGTGCCAACTCATGATCACAATCCACAAAAGCATATAAGAAGGATTATTAAAGATGCCTGCCTAGGGCTCACTCCTCATCCACAGCGGGATAGAAGCAATTCTTGCAATAGCCGTGATAACTGTACCATCTGCAACAATGGGAATAAAACCCTGAGTACGCGAAGGTACTCAGGTAGACTTACCCATCATAAACCAGAAATAAAATGACTCCAAGGATTATGCAAGGCTTTATAAGTGGAGGTAGCTTGACAACATTTTGCATAAAAGCGATTAACTCAGTTATACAATTATACTTTGGTCATCAAGTTAATTATAGCTATTCATCTCTAGAGTAGTAACTATCCTGTGCCAAACATGTGGTATATCATTTGATAACATACAATAGTAACCATAGCTGGTGTAGTAATTCCATGTTTATCCAAACCATCACATTTCATAATACAATTACTACGATGTTGGGACTAGACAAGTTTCTCACTATCCGGGAGAGACGGTGATTCGAATCGATTTCAACCAGCTAGGAATTTATTCCTAACACAAACCCAGGCAGACCAGATCAACGGTCATCTTAGGTCACCTTTGGTACAACTCAGGTATACATTCCGTGGGTTCGACCAGCGCCGTAAAATCAGGGACAACCAGCTGCTAGGACGATCAGGACTACCCTGCCCTTGGGCTCAATGCTGGCTCCCCGCACATCCTTACTACCATCCAGAGTGCACACTTTTACAGAATGGGGCCCGGCCTGAGTTGAGCTACTCGGCTTCGCGGTCGAAACGGGTTATTCGGCCAGCTAAGTGATAGGCATGCGTTCAATCTTGTCAGAAGCGCTAACAACGGTACGGCCCTTAATCGGCACAGATGAAATCACATGAGTCAACCTACACATAGACTCCGCCCGGCCTCCATTTACATTACCCCATGGTTCTTTTCCATAACAGCAAATATAGCCAACCATGCTTTGGTATCCACCTATATCTCGTAGGTGACAGGAAATCACCCAACTTCTACCGGTCTAAGCAGGGCTAAGCATATATTCGATCCTAGACCTACATAGGGTTAAAGATGTATATATCTAGACAAGGTAGTTCCATGCATCAAGTGTTTCTAGTCAACTCTTATAACCTAATGCATCAAATATAAAGGACTCAAGTAATATTTTTATAAACATGGGAGACTTAGAATGCTCTGGGGCTTGCCTTTGAGGAAAGAGGTGGGTCGACGATCTGGGCACAGCTTGAGGAGTCTCCTACTGACCCTCCTCGTCTTCTTCGTTGAATTCCAACAACGTTATCTCTTCGGTCGATCCTATATGCATGAGCATGGAATAAGATATCGTGAATGCACATATGATGACATGTATAAGATGATACAACATGATTAATGCATCCCCATAAGTACTTTCAATAGTATGGTATTAAAGTAATAACAAGTGCATCCTATTCTACTGAGTAGGTGCATATCTTTTCTCTATTACTTAAGCAAACACTTCTGTAATCTATTTACTGGACTACAAGACAATAGCTAATTATTTTGACCATAACTGGAGTTATATACATCGAAATAATATAGTTGTGGACATTCTAGAAAGCTTATGAAATTGTCTTCAATTTTATTTTAATACCCTTAATGTGATTCAATAGTTATCTAGGTCAAACAATTCAGTTATTCAAATCTGTCCAGAAAGTAAACATTTCGGACAGCAAACTTCTAACAGCCCAAACTCTTAAACCCTAAGGCCTATGAGTATGAAAATTTAACACAAGGTATATCAGTAAGTTATCTACCACTTTGTTATTAACAAGTTTTACAGAAAAGGCCATTATCAACATGAAATTATCAACTCAACCAATACTATACATGTAGCCATTTATTTGAATTATAAAAGCAATAATTAATTAGTTGCATATAACCAATTGCTTCTAAGCCTTACTACTAACATCAACAGTTCATATGTATCACAAGCACCATAGAAAACATCATGGTCAAGCACAATTTACTTATTTACTTGCCTTTATTAATTTAAGTAGATAATTAAGTGAAATAACAAACATATACCAAATATGCACAATAAATTCTCATAAAATTACAGTAGCTTTCAAGTCCTCCCAATAGACTACTGTAAAACTTTCATACCATTTGGACATGTATAACATCCTCTACAAAAATGACAAGCTCATAAGGTTTATTTTAGTAAAAATAGTTAACCCTATAGAAAGTGTCAAACAACAGATTCTATATTTTTCTTAGCTTCATCCTAGTGCCATAATACTGTACAAAAGTTTGCATAGCAATATGTTATTTATTTTTATCCCTATAATTTTTCTCAAAAAATACCATTTATTAATAGATAAATAGAAAGATCCTATTTCAATCAAGTTTATTATTTTTCCTAGCTAGACCTTGTCAACACAAGACCAGCAAAATTGGAATCACAATTTTATCACATTTCTAGCTCAAGTTACACATTTTACAAGATTACCAACATTCAAAAAGTACTTATCTAGCTATATTTTATTCACCTAGAAAAATACTAGAAATAGTACATTTTATATTTTTATAAAATACTACACTTCATGAGGAATCCAACAAAATTTGGTTCACCAAAATTGGACATTCCTAGCTCTAGATATGATTTTTCCAAAGTTAGTACAAAAATCTAGAAAATAAATAGCAAAACCCTAAACTGAACTTGCTGACGCCTAGGACCCACTGGTCAGCGGACCCCGCGTGTCAGTGAACCGAAATAGGGGCGCGGGTTTGACTGGCGCTAGCTCACCGACGGTGAGCTCTCCGGCGAAACCGCCCCCACCGTTGTGTTCTACTCACTATCCCGCGTCGATCGTGGTGGCAGCGCGGACGCACCGGAGCTACCTCGTCGCTGGCCATGGTGGCACGGCGGCACTGTGCGGTGGCACGCTGGATGCTATAGGCCATGGCAAGGCTTGGCGAGAAGCGCACGAGCTCTGCGGTGACCAAACGAGTCTACCGAGGCTACTTAGACTAGGTGGGATGCGCCGACGAGGCCTCTCCGCATACGCGGTGGCACGGCGGTGAGAGTACGGCGGCGCTACACATCATGTTCCACGCCGGCAAGGCAATGGTTCGCTGTAACATCATACCCCAAGCTAGGACACACCCTAACCAAGCTCTAACACAAAGAATAAGATGGAATGCTCAAGTGAGCCGAGTGGCAGTGAGCTCGCTGTGAAGGTGGCCATGGAAGCCGATGTTCCGAGGAGGACGAGAACGGCGTTTTCGCCCTCACCGTAGCTCGCCTGGCCCTGCTACTGCGTCGAGGAGGTAGAGAAGAAGATGGCATAGCTACTGCCTAGATGGAGACGGCAATGGTTTGGTGGCGCAGGCGCTAGGCGACGGCGAAGCAGCGCTGTGGCTCGGCGACGCTCGGTGCTTCCGTGGTGAGAGCGAGAGAGAGCAGTGGAGAGGGAGAGAGCGCGTGGGAGTGAGCGAAATGGGCAGCGCAACTCCTCCTTAAGCACATGCTAGCGTGCTACGACGAGGGCCTGACGTCGGCCAACGGTGGCCACGCGGTGGCCAGGTGCTGTGCCCGGTCGGCCATGACACGGCACGACGCGGCGTCCATCAGAGCCCGAAACAGCGACTGACAGAGCATTTTCTTCCCCTTCTAGATCCTAAACCGTGATTAGTTAGCACAAACTCTATTAATAAAAGTTGGAGGTCTACATACCAGCTACAAAATTGCTTTAGAACTCATCTCCTAATTTGCAACAGTTATGGAGTTAAATCATCACAAAGTCAGCCACATCAACACTGTCAGAGTAGTTAGACTTAGAAAAATTTTCAAGTTCCAAAATCAGTACAATGTTGATACTTGTGATCCAAATTCAAGCTTGTTAGGAGCTGAACTAGCCTATGACCCAAAAGTAAAAGTTGTTACACTACTTGAGTTCTACAACTTTGTTTTAGGGTACATAGTCATGCAAATTTTCTATAGTGATGTTCAACTCTAGTCAAACCTACAACTTAAAAATGATTATTTACACTATAGCTATGACTTAAAGACCAAACTAGTCTTAGTCATGAATACCAAAGTTGTTCCTAGTGACATTCTAAACATGTTTAAGGTATTCCTAAGGTTCCACAATCATTTCAAGCATTGGTTACATATAAACCCTGGCATAGGAAAGGCAATTCAATGACAACACGAGCAATATAAGCAAACATAGAAATGATATTAGAGATACTCATGCTCATGAATGATCAATGAAGCTTATGCTCATGCAATGCCAAGGCTAAATGCAAGCTTAACACCTAGGGTGTTACAATGAAACAAGTGATCTTCCCAACAATTGACATGTGCCCGAGGTGCTCTTCCTTTCAACCTTGCATCCTGCATAATCCGAGTCGGAGTAACCAACTAGCTCAAACTTTGCTCCTTTGGGATACCACAAACCAACATTTTTGTGTATGCTTCAAGTACCTCAACATTCTCTTTGTAGCCTTCAAATGACTTTCTCTTGGTGAGGCTTGAAATCTTGCACACATGCATACACTAAACATGACATCCGACCTTGATATGGTCACATAGAGTAGACTTCCAATCATAGACCGATACAATTTTTGATCCACCATATTGCCACTTGCATCACTATCCAAGTTGGCATTTGTTCCCATTGGTGTACTAATGGCTTTGCTATCACTCATGCCAAACTTTTTGAGCGTGTCTTTGATGTACTTGCCTTGACTCACAAATGTACCATTCTTTAATTGCTTGATTTGAAGACCAAGGAAGTAACTTAACTCTCCAATCATGGACATTTCAAACTCATTAGCCATCATCTTTCCAAACTCTTTACAAAAGTCTTGATTGGTTGATCCAAATATGATGTCATTAACATAGATTTGTAACACAAATAAGTCTTTGCAAATCTTTTTGGTGAAAAGAGTGGTGTCAACCTTTCCCATCATGAACCCTTTAGAGAGTAGGAAGTCCCTCAATCTCTCATACCATGATCTAGGTGCTTGCTTTAAGCCATACAATGCCTTCTTCAACTTGTACACATGGTCGGGCTTCTTATCATCTTCAAAACTGGGAGGTTGCTCAACATATACTTCTTTATTGATGTAACCATTGATAAATGCACTCTTGACATCCATTTGATAGAGCTTGATGTTGTGGGCACAAGCATAGGCTAATAAGATTCTAATAGCTTCCAATCTAGCAACCGGGGCATATGTTTCTCCAAAGTCAAGACCTTCAACTTGTGTATATCCTTGTGCTACCAATCTTGCTTTGTTCCTTACTACCATCCCATCTTGATCTTGCTTGTTTCTAAAGACCCATTTTGTTTCAATCACATTGTGTCCCTTTGGTCTCTCTACCAATTCCCATACTTGATTTCTTGTGAAGTTATTTAATTCTTCATGCATAGCATTCACCCAATCAACATCCTTTAATGCTTTATCTATCTTCTTTGGTTCAATGGATGACACAAATGAGAAATGCTCACCAAATGAGGCCAATCTTGATCTAGTTTGCACAAATCTTGAAATATCACCAATGATAGTGTCCAATGGATTATCCCTTGCAATATTAGTTGGTTAGATTATTGGAACTTGATTGCTTGCACTTGCTTGATCATTGGATTGAGATGATGCACTAACCACTCGATCTTGTTCATAATCATGAGAGCCACTTGTACTAGCTTGATTTGTATCATCTTGCACATTTGAGTTAGAGAGCACTTGCACTTGATCATATTCATCATCATTCACTTGCCTAGGCCTCAATTCACCAACATCCATGTTCTTCATGGCATTTGAAAGTTGAATGCCTCTAACATCTTCCAAGTTCTCACTCTCATCTTGGGAACCCTTGGTTTCATCAAATTCAACATCATAACTTTCCTCAAGAGTACCACTATCCAAATTCCAAACTCTATATGATTTGCTAGTGCCTTTCTTGTGAAACTTGCCCAATCTAGTGCCTTTCTTCAAGATATAGCATTTGCAACCAAAAACCCAAAAATATAGAATGTTGGGCTTTCTACCATTCAAGAGCTCATATGGTGTCTTCTCTTTCAATGGGTGACAATAGAGGCGGTTGCTACAATAGCAAGCCATGTTGATAGCTTTGGCCCAAAAAGATTGACTCACATTGTACTCACTAAGCATAGACCTTGCCATATCAATGAGTGTTCTATTCTTCCTCTCAACAAGGACATTTGATTGTGGAGTGTACTTGGCCGAGAATTGATCTCTAATTCCAAATTTATCACATAGCTCATCAATTCTAGTGTTCTTGAACTCACTACCATTGTCACTTCTAACTCTCTTGATGGTTGTTTCAAACTCATTGTGAATGCCCTTGATAAATGGTTTGAATGTTGCAAATATATCACTCTTGTCCACTAGAAAGAATACCCATATGTATCTAGTGTAATCATCCACTATCACAAAGCCATATTTGTTGCCACCAATGCTAGTGTATTGAGTTGGCCCAAACAAATCCATGTGCAACAACTCAAAAGCTTTACTAGTGCTCATCATGCTTTTCTTAGGATGGGTGTTTTCAACTTGTTTTCTGGCTTGACAAGAGCTATAAAGCTTATCTTTCTCAAACACTACATATTTTAAGCCTTTAACCAAGTCATGCTTGACCAATCTATTCAATTTTTTCATTCCAACATGACCAAGCCTTCTATGTCACAACCAACCCATGCTAGACTTAGTGAACAAGCATGTAGATAATTGAGCTTCACTAGCTTTAAAATCAACCAAGTATAGATTCTCATATCTAAAGCCCTTGAAGATCAAGTTAGGGCCATCTACACTTATTATCTCTACATCATCTACCCCAAATATGCATTTGAATCAAAGATCACACAATTGAGCCATGGATAGCAAATTAAAGTTCAAGCTCTCTACTAGCTACACATTGGATATGCTCATATCATTAGATAGTGTAATCTTACCAAGCCCTTTGACCTTGCCTTTGCCATTGTCACCAAATGTGATACTATCATAACCATCATTGCCACCGGTATTGATTGAGTTGAACATTCTTGCATCACCGGTCATGTGTTGAGTGCACCCACTATCAAGAATCCAATGCCTTCCTCCGGCTTTGTAATTGACCTACAAAAGAAGATCAATTCCTTTTAGGTACCCAAACTTTCTTGGGTCCTTAAAGGTTAGTGACTAAGCTCTTTTGTACCCAAATGGCTTTCTTCTTTGAGCCCATCCATGGTGCACCAATGAACTTAGCCTTCACACCATTTGTACCCTTGGTAAGCACATAGAAAGAATCAATCTTAATTGAGGATACATTAGCATTCTTGATCTTGTTCTTGCACTCATGCTCTTTATGACCAACTTGCTTGCAACTAGTGCAAAACCGACCATTGTTCTTCACAAAGCTAGTATTATGAGGAGCAAAGGCCGTCTTGCCTTTCTTGGGGGTATAGCCTAATCCCTCTTTGTAGAGAGAAGCTCTTTGGCTACCCAAGCACATAAGCAAGCGGTCCTCACCACCATAGACCTTAGCCAAAGTGTGAGTGAGCTCATTGACCTCCTTCTTGAGAGTCTCATTCTCAACCATTAGTGAGGCATCACAAGTGAAACTGTCACTACTAGATGAGGTGGAAGTAGAAGTGCTACAAGAAGGGTTAGTGGGAGAAACAATGATAGGCTTATATAATGATTCATCAATTAAGTCACAAGTTAAGCCTACATTACATGTCTCAACATGCTTCTTCTTATTTTGCTCATCAAGCAAAGAGGAATGAGCTTTTTCAAGCTTCTTGTGAGCCTTGCCAAGCTTCTCATAGGCTTCCTCTAGCCTCTCATGAGATGCATTGAGCTCATCAAAGGCTTGCTTAAGGGCTTTTAGTTCCATACGCAAACTTTTGCATTCCCTTCTCTTAATGTCAAAGTGTTCTTTAGCATCATCTAGCATGTTAAGTAATTCATCCTTAGTTGGTTCATCATCATCACTATCACTTTCATTTTCATTATCATATTCCTCATCACTTCCATCATCACAAGTTTGTACCTTAGTGGCCTTAGCCATGAAGCATGATGGAGTGTTGAAGAGAGAAGGCTTCTCATTGATAGCAATGCTTGCAAGTGCCTTCTTCTTGGTGGTCTTGTCATCATCACAATCATCATCATCACTTGAGGAAGCACACTATCCCAAGTAACCACATATGAACCACCCTTCTTCTTCTTGAAAGTCATTTTGCCCTTCTTCTCTTTCTTTTCCTTCTTTTCCTTCTTCTTGTTCTTGTTGTTGTCATCATTATCACTATTGTAGGGGCATTGAGCAACAAGATGATCTTTGCTTCCGCAATTGAAGCACCTTCTCGACTCTTCCTTATTCTTGGATGAAGACTTCTTTCTTCTAGCATGGTAGCCCTTCTTCATCATGAACTTGCCAAATCTCTTAACAAAGAGAGCCATCTTCTCATCATCCATCTCATCAAAGCTCATGTCTTCATCTTCACTTGATGATTCTTGCTTTGTGGATGATGTGGCCTTGAATGCCACACTCTTCTTCTTCTCATCTTTCTTCTCCTTCTTTTCTTCCTTCTCATCATCATCTCTATATCTATCATCGGTCATTATATCTGACAACACTTGGTTTGGTGTCATGGTGTCCAAACCACTCCTCACTAGAATAGTGACCAATGTGCCAAATCTTGAGGGTAAGCATCTCAAGAACTTATGGGAGAAGTCCTTGTCCTTCACCTCTTCTCCAAGTGCTTTGAGATCATTGACAAGCACTTGAAGCCTATGGAATATCTCTGGCACACTCTCATCCTCCTTCATCTTGAAGCTTGCAAACTTCTCCTTGAGAATGTATGCCTTTGCACCCTTCATGGCTTGAATGCCCTCAAATGATTCCTTCAACTTCTTCCATGCCTCATGAGCTCTCTCAATGTTCTTGATTTGCTCAAATGTTCTCTCATCCAAAGCATCATGGATGGCACTAAGAGCAATATCATTGTTTTGGAGTAGCATCTCTTCGGTGGTGGTGGGAGCCTCTTCATCATCAATCTCAATCTTGGTCTCCACCACCTTCCAAATCTTCCTATTGATTGACTTAATATATGTTGTCATTTTAGCCTTCCAATAGGGATAGTTGGAGCCATCAAATTGGGGTGGCTTCTTTGTGTTGTTGATTTGAGCCATTTTAACACCGAAGGTTGTTAAGCCTCAAATCATGGTGACCACGGCTCTGATACCATTTGAAAGGTCCTAATGGCTAGACGGGTGGTGAATAGCCTATAAAAAAATTCTACAACAACACTTAGTAAACTGGTTAGACAAATATGAGGTGAAGCGAGTGTTGTGTTAGCCTACTAAAAATGCAAGCCACCTACCACAATTCTAGTTTATATAGTCTCTATCCACACAATGGCTATGTCACTACACTAAGTTAGTGTGCTCTCAAAGGCTAACTAAAGAGCCACACTAACCAAACTAACAAGCTCTCATGACTAGCTACACTAAAGAGCTTGACAACTAGTTTACGGTAATGTAAAGAGAGAGAGCAAGATGGTTATACCGCCGAGTCGAGGAATGAACCAATCAATCACAAGAATGAATACCAGTGAAGACCAATCACCTTGGAATCAAATGATGACACAATGATTTTTTACCGAGGTTCACTTGCTTGCCGGCAAGCTAGTCCTTGTTGTGGCGATTCACTCACTTGGAGGTTCACACGCTAATTGGCATTACACACCAAACCCTAATAGGGTGCCGCACAACCAACACAAGATGAGGATCACACAAGCCACGAGCAATTTACTAGAGTACCTTTTGGCTCTCCACCGGGGAAAGGCCAAGAACCCCCGACAATCACCATGATCGGAGCCGAAGACAATCACCAACCTCCGCTCGATGATCCTTGCTACTCCAAACCGTCTAGGTGGCCGCAACCATCAGGAGTAACAAGAGAATCCCGCAGTGAAACACGAACACCAAGTGCCTCTAGATGCAAACACTCAGGCAATGCACTTGGATTCACTCCCAATCTCACAAAGATAATGATTCAATGATGGAGATGAGTGGGAGGGCTTTGGATAAGCTCACAAGGTTGCTATGTCAATGCAAATAGCCAAGAGAGTGAGCTAGAGCCGACCAAATGATATTTATAGGCAACCCCAAACAATAGAGTCATTGGCTCAATTATTGGGCTGACTGCGGGATGACCGGATGCGCCGGTCGTGTGCACCGGACGCGTCCGGTGTGGCGACCGAACATAGGAGGGGCAGCGTTCGGTCGAGTCTAGAGAGTTCCCATAGCTGCTCAACTATGACCGGTTGCGTCCGGTGTGGCCAACCGAACGTAGGAGGGGCAGCGTCTGGTCAAGTCCAGAGAGCTCCTAGAGCCGCTCGACTGCAACCGGACGCGTCTGGTGTGGCTGACCGACGCAGGAGTTGCAGCGTTCGGTTGAGTCCTGAGAGCTCCCAAAGGCGCTCAACTATGACCGGACGCGTCCGATGTGGCCGACCGAATGCGCCCCTATGTCCGGTCCTCTCTGGACCAACACCCGCGCCCCACATCACCATGACCTGATGCTAAACAGTCACTGCTATGAGCCAAAGTCCGGTAACCTCGGCAACACTGCCCGCGCCTAGCTAGAATATTGAACGCGTCCGGTATCGATATCGGACGCGTTCAGTCATGTTGGGAACACTGCCACCTAAGACAGTATCAGATGCGTCCGGTACGCATGTCGGACGTGTCTGGTCACTCCGTGACCAGTGTAATCAACTCCTTTTTAACTCTATCTTCTTTACCTTTGCTCAAATATGCCAACCACCAAGTGTATCACCTTGTGCACATGTGTTAGCATAATTTCACAAATGTTTTCAAGGGTGTTAGCACTCCACTAGATCCTAAATGCATATGCAATGAGTTAGAACATCTAGTGGCACTTTGATAACCGCATTTCGATACGAGTTTCACCCCCTCTTAATAGTACGGCTATCAATCCTAAATATGATCACACTCGCTAAGTGTCTCGATCACTAAACCGAAAAGCTCCTATCAATTTCACCTTTGTCTTGAGCTTTTTGTTTTTCTCTTTCTCCTTTTCAAAGTCCAAGCACTTGATCATCACCATGGTATCACCATCATCATGTCATGATCTTCATTTGCTTCATCACTTGGAGTAGTGCTACCTATCTCAAAATTACTTTGATAAACTAGGTTAGCACTTAGGGTTTCATCAATTCACCAAAACCAAACTAGAGCTTTCAAGGTTGCTCCATGGGATGCCCATCCGATCGAGGGTGCTAGCATAGAGTATGTTGAGGCCACTGTCCTCGTCCATCAACACCATGGTGAGGTGCGTGGTGCCCATGATTGGGCTGACCACGAGCGGGTAGCGCCCCGGGTCAGGGACGCGATCGGGGTGATCCTCCTAGTTGAAGGTGATGACCATCTAGGACCATCGAAGCTGCGTTGGGTGGTGAGGGTGTGGATGGCATTCACCTCTTGCTAGGTGATGCGGCGCTACCAGTGGGACTCGTACACCAGGGAGCCCCAAAGATCATGAGGCAGCAATTGACCTCCGGAAACTCGGCGTCCTCCGGGGCAATGTCTGCCGGCTCATCGGCCTTGGGGGCAGGCTTCTGGGCCTTGCCCTGTTGGCTAAGGGTGCTATGGATGTAGCCCTGATGGTGGAGCATTCTTTCAGGAGGTGCTTCGCCGGTCCTCCGTGGAACGAGTAGGGGGCCTCAAGAGCCTTCTCGAAGTGCTCGGGTTGTGTGCCATGCCCGTGGGGTTGAGGACTAGTGGCGCGGTCGGCCGCAGCCACCATCTCCTCCCTGCGGTGCTTACGATCGTTGTTCATCTTGTCGTGGCGGCGCTAGGACAAGGCGGGGTCATCGCCTCTGTCTCCACCACTGAGGTGGTCGGCGGCCTTGACCATGCCACTGAAGTTGGCATATATGGCCTCCTCATCAGTGGCATACTGGGTGGTGATGTCTAGGAGCTCCTATGTCATGCACGAGGTCTCACGACCGAGCATGTGGATGAGTCCCTCGCAGGTCATGCCGCAGATGAAGGCGTTGATCATGTCGGTGTCAGTGATGTAGGGGAGCTCATTGTGCTTCTTCGAGAAGCATTGGATGTACTCCTGGAGGGTCTCGTTGGCCCTCTATCTATAGTTGTAGAGGTCCCACTAGTTCCCAGGCTAGGTCTACATGCCCCGGAAGTGCCCGATGAAGACGGAGCATAGGTCTCCCCAGCAGCGGATGCTACTAGGCTCGAGTTGCTCAAACCAAGCCCTAGTCGAGCTTGACAGAAGCAGAGGCAGGTACTAGATGGTGAAGTCACCATCAGATCCCCCGACCCTCATGGGAGGTGGTAGTCCTCGAGCCAATGGTCCAGGTTGGTCTCGCCATCATACTTGGAGATGTGCCTCGGTGGCTAGAATCGCCTAGGGTAGGGGGCTGCCCAGATCGCCACCCCCGAACGCCTAGGGCCAAAGTGATCCATGATGGCACCCCCGTCCCTCTGCTCAGGGGTATAGGACTATGCTTGACCATGGCGCCTAGCCTCGATGGTGTCGTGGATGTCGCGGTCATCGCCAATCTAGTGGTGCATGGGAAGACGCCGAGGGGAAGGCTCGCGCCTTCACTCCTGTCAAGGCTTGGCGCCCCTAGTCTGTGGATGGCTAGAGTTGCTGCTGAAGGAGTCACCACCGCTTTTGCCCATCGGTAGGGCGTGTGCATCAGAGTGCTCCCCGTTGGTGATGGTCGTTGGCTAGGATAGCCTGGAGAGTGCAGCGTGACGCCAAGAAGCAGAGCTCTCGGCCTGCTATTCAAGAGCGATGTGGTGAAGCCACTTTGCCTCATGAGGCGCTCATTGGTCTTTGGGTACGGCATGTTGGAGATGTCCTCCAGCCATCAGGTGGCGGCCTTAATGTTGTAGGCCGCTTGGGGGATGCGTAGGGTGCTGGGAGCCCCCGTGCGGGCATCATCATCATTGCTGAGGGGTTGCGTAGCCTCTTGCCTTGCAAAGTGCTACCTTTGGTGCTCGAGCTCTACCTCGATGGCCTTGAGGTCCACCTACCAAGCCCATAGGCGATCTGCCTTCTCCTAAAGGTAGATCGCACGGTTGCGGGGACTCTAGTCCGATGGTGTGACCCTGGGTGCCTCCTCAGGCAGAACCTCGCCATCAATGTGGTAGCACATGCATGGTAGGGCATAGCAGTCGATGTCATCAGAGTCATACTTTGGGTCATTCCCCGAGAGGATCTCGAGGAAGGAACGTAGCGAGGGCATGTCTGCCCCCGTGGCACCAGAGAGGATGGCGCTTCTTGTCGTGTCATGGCTGATGAGGTGCTCTAGCTCTAGCTAGAAGGATGTCACCGCATTCTGGATCCTAAAAGGTAGGTCTAGGAGGTAGTACTAGAAGCAGTCAGGTGGCGGGAGCACTTCACTAGTGGTGATCTGGTGGTGGACGTTGGCTAGCATGTAGAACATCTAGCGGTGGTTTGACACAGTGGGGTTCAAGCCTAGACCATGCTAGATTTGTCGAGCTAGGACCTCAAGATCTGCTCCTAGAAGTCCTAGCAGAGGAGGCGACACTGGGAGCCCATTGCTCACCGATGTAGCCCCATCGAGCGAAGAAGCTCACCATAGCAGTCGGTGATATAGGCCAGGCTCCCAAAGTTGAGGACCTGGCCTGAGGCAAAGGCATCGGCTATGATGAAGAACTCATCAGGGAAGCAGCCTCCATGATCTATGGTGGCACCACTTGCTCCGGCGATGAGGCGGATGGCTCCAACCACCATAGAGCCTGAGTCACACTTGACGCTGCCCCCTACCTGCCACGCCAGCTATCGCTTGGTCAAAACCATGGCAAGCATAGTTGTTCGAGTCGATGTTAGAGTACAGGTCTCTGGTGGCTCAGGTGGACTCAAGAACACAAGAATCACAGAGAGGATGCAATGGTTTATCCTGGTTCGCCCAATTGATGCCCTACGTCCAGCAGCTGATGATCCTTATATTCAAAAGCACCCAAAATCAGGAGGTTACAATAGAGTGTAGAGAGACATTTGGTAGGGGGTTAGCTCAGTATTAATCCTTAGGTTGCCTCACCATCGATGGAGCCTTCCCCTTGTCGGAGAGGAGGAAGACGATGGGATGCAGTGGAGGAGCTCTCGGTGCCCCTCTCCCTTGGTTCCCCTGCCCTTGGTGCTAAGCAGGAGAAGATGGGATGGAATGGAATGATCTATCTTGGATCGGCCTCCCCCCTCTAGGTCCAATCTTATCCCATATATAACGAGATAGGTTGGGTACATGGTGGTTTGGGGAGATGAGTCTATGGTCTACATGCGTCGGAGTCCAGGAGGGTCTTGCAGCGGCACTCTATGGACCGTGGTGGTGTCGTGGAGCCAAAGAAGCCTTTGGCATCGTCCGACTGCTCTGTTCTGACACTCTGCGTGTTAGGCTATGTTAGCTTAGACCAGCCTCCCCTAGGTGGACATTCTAGAGTCTTCTTGGTGGTGAAAAAGGTTGGCTCCAGGCGCTGACGCATGGGCCCGGTAGCCGCCTAGCCCCTATAGGCCATGGGAAACTTGTCTTCTTATGTCACACCCCGTGTGTGACCCTATCATGGAAGCGGCCGGCAAGGCCACGCCTAGGGCGTGGTGTCCTAGAGCCCGTGCCTTGGCTGGCGTCGCAAGCCAGGCGGGATCCAAGGCCTGAGCACGGGTGTGTCATTGATCAAGAGCCAAAGGTTTCTTGGTCAAAGGGTGCGCATGAGCGGGGGATGCGCCGTGCCTAGGCTCGATCAGGTTTCTTGGTTGAAGGGTGCGCATGAGCGTACCTAGTGGGTATAGCCCCTGAGCCCCTAGGTGATCTTGGTGGGGTCAGCCAGGGGGTCCCTTCGGTCGAGAACCATTGATCCCAAGGCTTAACATACCCATATGTTAGGATCTCATCACCATACCCAACAATGATGTTGTGGACTACGCCATCGAGATCATGTTCAACATCCAAGATCAATTGGCACAGTGCACTGCATGGCCGGACGATACTCTTTACATAACCAAGAAACAAGTTCGTCACAATAACTCCTCCTCAATCAAATTCCACAAAAAAACTCCTCCTCAATCAATGTACGTCGCGCCGCTGCGCCTCTCTAGTCCTCCAGCTCGCCGTCGTCCACACATCGTACCTCCATCCACGCCGGCAATCATGGTGGTGAGGTGGCACCCCATGTCGCTGACGGCGCTCCCTGCCAAGGTGCAAATTGAGATCACCGGCCACCTCACTGCGACCTCAGAGCGGCCCATGGATGACCTCCGTAGCCTATGGGCAATGTGCTCATCCATGCGCTGCATCTACCGTGACCCCACCATCGGTCGGTGTGTGGCAGTGGATCGGTGTAGACGTGGGGCGAGGTCATTGAATGACTGCTTCAACTACTTCACCCTCCTTGCTAGGCTGACCCAAGTCAACAACCCAGAGGCTTGCTTGCTCACCAGGATACAAACCGTATTCATGGAAAACCACAGCCCCTGGCCATCCCTTGACTATCTCACCCGCGCCACCAATGGTGGCCACAATATGGTGGCCTATCTGGTCACCATATTCCTCTATAGGCACAATGAATATGACGACAACACTGGAAGGCGGTACATAAGATGGGTCGAGGTCAAGGAAGAATCGTGGGCAGCGGCGGACCAACGAGTAGGCGGCTAAGCAACAAGGGGTGTCAGCTGTGCCACGAGGCAGCCACGAACGTGATCCATGAAATGACGTGTTTGCGCAACAAGTGGCCACCTCCGCCACCAGCACATGTGCGCGGTGATCTTCTATGTGTAGGCGGCGACTACGGTGTTCCAAAAGGATGGGAAGAAAGGACTCTGTTTTGCAGTGAGGACTATAGGCTTCGCATGAAATTATTTTGTTTGAAAAGGCAATTGGAATAGGAAACTAATTCACTCTTTACATGCGAGAGTGAATTAGTTAGCTTTTGATTTTCTGTTGCAAGAGTGAATAGGAAACTACTCTGTAATTCAATATAAGTGTTCTACTATAGTGCTTCTTCCTTGTTCATTGTCTCATGATCCTTCTTAACTTGTACCTCCTATCTAAGGACACGGGCATCTAGGCTATGTAAAACTAACGCTGAATCACCGTATGAAATGGCGACGGGAGCTATCACACGACCATACTCTTCACGCCAGAGAAATAATCCAATTTGCAAACACAACAAAGATCGCACACTAGTTTAGCTATAATAATGACAACATCCATCCTAGAGGAAATTAACATGTCCATAGACAACCAAACAACATTGGTCCACGTAAACATGTCGTCATAGAGAGATACGTCAAATATTCAACTTAATTTACTGCTCTCCTAATGACTCCGAGAACAAGGGAACATAAGGAAGATAGTATGGTCTGCTCATGTCATCTTTCATGACCCTAAATCTACGATACCGAATGACAACGGTAGGGATGACATGAACTTTTCTGTGGTCCATGTCATATGCGATGATGGTTCTTTCTTCCCCAACTAAGAAAATAATATTCCATTCTGGATAAATTGCAATCGTTGTGTAGTTCGCATCACAATCTAGGAAACCAAATTGAATATCAGTCTTTCCAAACACATTCAGCGTGCTGACAGTATGCTTCAATGTCCATTTATTAGTACCATAGTCTTCAAGGATCCAGATTGAAAGCTGGGACATATTGCGACCACCAACAGTACATACACACAAGTGACCCTGAGCTTGATGGATGGAGGGTTGAGCACCACTAGGCCAACGAATTCTCCTACATGTGTTTCTCTCTATATCAACAGCAAGTATCTGAGAGTACCCATCTGAGTACCCCGTAATGTGTAGAAAACCGTTAAGAGATACACTTGTTGATCTAAAACATGTCACATTAGTACCCTGGCCCCATTGAGATTGCTTATAGATCCATGCTGTAGTTTGAGATGAGTAGATCTCCGCACCTACGCACTCACCCTCCTCCACATATTGAATCACATGGAAGTGCGAGGAGGCTATCAGATCAAACACCAAGTGAGCCTCACAACCCTTTATGGATGCTAGGTGGTAGTACCTTAAACTTCTGGGTTGCAGGATTGCAGACGTCATAGCGGTATACAGCAGTAGCCCCAAGGATGAGGCCGTTGCAGCAATCTGAGATAGCTACATTGTTAAATAGGAAGGACAAGAAGGACAAGTTGGGGCGTTCACCGGTGATGATTGTGAAGTTTTGATTGCCATTTTTGGTGTCATAGAAGAATCCGACCATAATCTAGGGCAGCACCTTACGGTTGTCAGAGATGAGGCGCTTCTAGGAACGATAGACACATTTGCAGCAGCACAAGGAGCGGGCCAGGAGGCGGCGGAGAATGTCGAGAAGGAGATCGTCTATGAGGCTAGCCACTGCATTCCTCTGGTTGGGGGCCTCCTCCATTTTGAAGAGCCTGCGATCGTCAGTGTGCAGCAGGATGAGAGCTTCCTTACTAACAAGATCTAAAGAGGAAAATAATCCGATAAAGATCTATCAGTCAAGTGCAAAAGCATACCCTTGCCTTTGGATTTGGCGGTGGTGCGGCACGAGGCGTGCAATAGTTCACACAAATTGCAAGAGGAACAATGCACTGGCCGTGCGGGAGGTGGCGGCGGCGCAGCACGAGGCGTGCAATGGTTCGCATAAATTGCGAGAGAGGAACAATGCGCCAACCTTGAAGATGGAGAAGTGGAAGTATATAGGGAGTAATGGTGATGCAACTGTGTTGTGGGTAGTTGGGAAATAACTCACGCTGAAGTTACTACCGCCGGTAGACCAAACGGTCATGTAGGGCCAGCAGCCATAACGCCTATCCTAGTCGGCTTGGCTTTTTATACGACCGAGAAAATATCACTGTCGCATCTATTGTTAACCTTTGGGTGGTAGAAGTTTCAACTGTCGGTTTCCTTCCTTAGGAGGCCTTGCTATCGGTCCAACCGGCGGTGGAAGTATAACATAGTCGCTTCTATCGCTACAGTAGTGAAAGTGGCGACACTAATATATCAATATGTAATAGTGGCAGTATGGAGTGAGATAGATTCAATTATATCTAATGGAACTTAGGAAGTTGTTGAACGTCCTTATGGGTGTAAACCTATAGGATGCAAATGGGTATTCAAGAAAAAGCTTAGGCCTGATGCTACAATTGAGAGGTACAAGGCAAGGCTTGTGGCCAACGGTTATACCCAGAAAGAAGGTGAAGATTTCTTTGATACTTATTCACCTATTGCTCGATTGACTACAATTTGAGTGTTACTTTCCCTGGCAGCCTCACATGGTCTTCTCGTTCATCAGATGGACGTTAAGACAGCTTTCCTAAATGGAGAGTTAAAGGAGGAGATCTATATGGATTAGCTAGATGGATTTATAGCAAATGGTCACGAGGGCATGGTGTGTAAATTATTGAAGTCCTTATATGGCCTGAAACAAGCTCCTAAGTAATAGCATGAGAAGTTCGACAGAACTTTGACATCTCCCGGCTTTGTTGTGAATGAAGCTGACAAATGTGTGTACTATCGATATGATGGGGGCGAAGGTGTGATCTTGAGTTTGTACGTTGATGAGATACTGATCTTTGGAACTAGCCTTGATGTGATCAAGGGGGTTAAATAATTTTTATCTAATAATTTTGAGATGAAAGATTTGGGAGAGGCTGATGTTATTCTTAATATCAAGCTGTTAAGAGAAGGCAATGGTGGGGTTACACTTCTACAATCCCACTATGTGGAAAAGGTTTTAAGTCGCTTTGGGTTTAGTGACTGTTAGCCTGCTCCTATGCCTTATGACCCTAGTGTGCCATTGAGGAAAAATTGGAGAATAGCAATGGATCAATTGAGATACTCCTAAATTATTGGTTCGCTTATGTATTTGGCTAGTGCTACAAGGCCTGATATCTCGTTTGTTATGAGCAAACTGTTGGGGACCTAATACCGGGGTACCCAAGGAGGTGGAACTAATAAACATCGAACGTTAAAAACTCCCGAACAGACAAGAACACTACTACGCCTCTTGCCCGAAGGACGGGGGTTTGGTTCCGCCTCGCCCGACGCCGGTGGGCCAGCTGTGCCTCACCCGACGGCTAGAGGACGGCTCCGCCCCACTCGAGGGCAGAGGGATCGGCTCCGCCTCACCCGAGGGCTAAGGGCTAGACTCCGCCTTGCCCGACCCCCGAGGTATAAACTCCGCCTCGCCCGACGCCCATGGACCGGCTTCGCCTTGCCCGACGCCCGTGGGCCGGCTCCGCCTCACCCGACCCCCGAGGGCGGACCTCGCTTCGCCCGATGTCCAAAGGCTGGCCCCACCTTGCCTGACAACCGCACCCCGCTCCCTCATGATGATATGCACAGGGTAAGACAAGACGTTTGGGTCAACCGCAGCATCAAGGACCATGCCCTGCGCCCCTGTAGGAGAGTACCATCAGGGCAAGACGGGACGGGCGCTTAGACCCTTCCAGGCATAGCAGAGCCTGAATAGTGTTGTAGGCGCGTGCTCTTCGCCCTACAGTGTTGTAGGCGCCGCCTTCAGCCCCCGGGCGAAGAGTCCGACACAGACGTACGACAACCATTACGTTCCAAGGGGGGACTCCCATCCCCTACAGTGGCAAACGAGCAATCACCGCGCCTTTCGCTCCCCACAGGGTCATAGATTGACACCCCCGCCCGACACGCCGCCCGCAAAGGCGTGACGGGACGCACCCACTTGCTAAAAGAGGTCAGGACATGGCCTACGAAGATCAATGAACACGCCACTTCTGACACTGTCTGTCATGTGGTATAGGGCAGGCGTAGGGAAAAAGGAAGACCCAGATCCTTCGAACGACCTTCTATACCCTTGGTATTTTCCTCTTTCTCCCATCTGTAACCCCTGCTCCCCCTTTGGTCTATAAAAAGGAGGGTAGGGCTCCCCACTAGACGGACGAACTTTGAACGGACAACTCACATACAGGCGAACTCATAGAGAGTTCAGTTCGACATCACATACACAGCCAAGACACAACCAGGCTCTTGGCCTCCTTTCGACCCTTCCATCAGACACCTAGGACCAGTCCCTCTCTCGACTGTTTGTACCCCCTACTACAAACCGCTTTCGCTGCTAATAACACGAGCAGCAACAAACTGGATGTAGGGACATTCAGGCCGAACTAGTATAAACCTTGTGTCATTTAGCGCACCATCCGGGCCTAACACGCATAATTATAAATTTACTAGCCGAAGCTTGTTCGAAACACCAACAGTTGGCGCGCCAGGTAGGGGACTTTACGCGTTCCAAACCATGCCTCAAATGGCTAACCACAACATTAGTTGGGTCCTAGGCGCACACATGCACTTCAGGAGCCTAGATTTCATCATCACGGTGGGCGAAGAGTTGGTATGGGCACAGACCGTCATCCAATCTCTACCCTCCATCGTCCTCGACCACAAGAGGCTTGGGCGCTAGCTTGGCATCTCCCTTGGACCCCAGCAGTCCAGGGAGAACCAGCGTCGCCTTGCCCTTTCCAACGATGATGACGTGGCATGACCTTCCAGAGAGGGGCACCTCTCTCTGGAGCGCCACGTGCAGAGCGCCCCGACGGTGTTTCCGTTCGGTCTCCGCAACGCCGCGGCGACCGCTTGCCACCTCATGGCACTACGCATGGTTCAACCACCCGCGGACAGTGAGTTCATGGGGATAATTGAACACGACACAGAGTCCATCCACAAACTCCTCACCGAGGAGCCAGAATCATCCTCTAGCTCTAACTCCAGTAGGGGGAGCCATCACCCTTCCTGGGAATGCTTCATGGCAGAAACCTCCGAGGGGCACGTTGAAAGCGTCTTTGAGGGGGAGGCTACCCTGACATGCAACCCCAATGCCAGGACCGGAGGGGAGGCGACGGCCCCACCTCACATAAGGATGGAGCAGCTGAGAGCACGGAAGCTAGAGATCGATGACGCCGGACAACAGCTAGTTCGAGAGTACCGCAAGATCGATGAGGAAATCAAGCGTCATGGAGACGGTGGGCACGCATGCGCCACGGCCCATGATGTACACCAAAGGATCCTCACCGACGACAGGACCCTCCCTCACTTCGCTCGGGCAAGCCAGAACATCGCCGCTACGACGGCCTTGCTTCACGGCCTTCTAGAGGCCGAGACGTCCGAGGATCGCTGGGCCCACCGAGAAATTCGCAAGTTGCTCGAGCGTGCGGCGACGCAGCAGGCGAAAAGCTCGTTGTCTCGGTGACACGAGCTCGACACCAGCCAGCGCATGCCCTTAGTGCGTCCTGCCAAGGATGCATCGGTTCACTAGACACCACCGGGCGGCAGGCAGCACACCCCTGTTCCGGTGCATCAACGTCTCGGCCACAACCACAACGCACGTAGCACCATCGATGCCTGCAGACGCGCCAACAATGACTCAAGAGAAGGAGCCAAACACGGCTACCACCCTCGGTGCAGCGGACGCTAAGACAGCGGCAAGGACCGGAGCCCGAGCCCCGGCCTGCCGGGCTCTCAGGCCTTCGGCCGGCACATCCTCAACGCTGCTTTCCCGCCAAGGTACCGACCGCCTACCAACATCCCTAAATATTCTTGAGAAACAAACCCCGGGCTTTGGCTCAAAGACTATCGGCTTGCCTGTCAAGCCAGTGGCGCAAATGATGACGATTTCATTATTCGCAATCTCCCACTATTCTTGGCCAATTCGGCGCGAGCATGGTTGGAGCACCTACCGTCCAATGCCATTCAGAGTTGGGCGGACTTGAGGGAGATCTTTGTGGGAAACTTCTAGGAAACGTACAAGCACCCTGGGAACCCATGGGACCTCAAGAACTATCGCCAGAAGGCCGATGAAACCCTCCGCGGGTACATCCGACACTTCTCCCGGCAGTGCAACGAGCTCCCAAACGTCGCCGATGCCGACGTGATAGGGGCCTTCCAATCTAGGACCACCTGCGAGTCTTTGGTCCACAAACTGGGACACAGGGGCCCATGGACCACCAAGGAACTCCTGGACATCGCCACCAGCCACGCCTCAGGAGAAGAGGCGGTTGGAGTAATCTTCGACCGTTCTGAGGGCAAGGCAAGGAGGGATGAGTGCGTCGGAGAAAGCGCCTCCAACCGTTCCGCCAAAAGGAAGAACAAGAAGCAACGGCGCGATGACTCGCTCGTGGCCACTACTGACCGCAAGGGCAGCCGGAAGCCCACGTAGGGCACTCCGAACCACATTGAAAAAATGCTCGAGGGGCCGTGCCCAAACCATGCTTTCCCGGCCAAGCATCTATACAAGGATTGTGGCCTCATGCGCAAATACTTGTCCGGAGGCCTCAACAAAGGGGAGCAGGGGAAGGAACCTGCCCCCACCACAGACGATGCTAAGGAGAAGGACAATGCCTTTCCAATGCCGAACAGCGCCCTCATGATCTTCGAAGGATCAACGGCCTATGACTCCAAATGCTGCCAGAAGGTCACGCGCCGTGAGGTCTATACGGCTGGACCGACCACGCCTGCCTTCCTCCGGTGGTCTGAATCCTCCATAACCTTTGTCTGAGCTGACCATCCGGATGCCATCCCGCACCCAGGAAGGTACCTGCTTGTTGTCAACCCGATCGTCGGCCCAAAGCGACTCACGAAAGTACTGATGGACGGAGGCAGCGACCTCAACATCATGTACGCCAAGACGCTCGACGAGATGAGCATCGACCAGTCGAACCTCCGCCCAATCTGAGCACCTTTCCATGACATCATGCCTGGCAAATAGGCCATGCTGCTGGGGTAGATCGATCTACCCGTCACTTTCGAGGATCAGTCCAACTACAGGACTAAGACCCTCACCTTCGACGTGGTGGGATTCCGAGGAACCTTCCACGCCATCCTGGGATGACCATGTTACGCGAAGTTCATGGCCGTCCCCAACTATACATACCTCAAGCTAAAGATGCCGGGCCCTCGCGGGGTCATCACCGTCAACACCTCCTTCCAACGCGCTTACGAGTGCGAAGTCGAATATTGTGGCCACGCCGCCGCGGTCGTCGCCTCTAGGGAACTCGCCGCCCTCAGGGAGGAGGCTGCCGAAAAAACGCCTGACGCGAAGAAATCAACCGGGTCGTTCGAATCGGCAGAGGGCTCCAAGGAGGTCCTCGTAGACCCTAGCAGCTCCGAGGGAAAAACGGTACGCATTGGTACCGCGCTCTCCTCCGAATAGGAAAGCGCGCTCATCGACTTCCTCCGTGACAACAAAGACATCTTTGCATGGAAACCCTCGGATATGCCAGGCATCCCGAGGGAGGTCACTGAGCATACTTTAAAAATCCACCTAGGCTCCAAGCCGGTGAAACAATGCCTACGCTGCTTTGACGAGGAAAAGTGCAGGGCCATCGATGAAGAAATAGCAAAACTGTTGGCCGCCGGATTTATCAGGGAAGTACACCACCTAGAGTGGTTAGCAAATTGTGTTCTTGTACGAAAGAAGAGCGGGAAATGGAGGATGTGTGTCGACTACACATGCCTCAACAAGGCATGCGCAAAGGACCCATTTCCTTTGCCATGCATAGACCAAGTAGTCGATTCTACCTCAGGGTGCGAAACCCTCTGCTTCCTTGACGCGTACTCCGGCTACCACCAAATCACGATGAGAGAGTCCGACCAGCACGCAATGTCTTTTATCACCCCCTTCAGATCGTTCTGCTACATCTCAATTCCATTCGGTCTGAAGAACGCCGGGGCAACTTCCCAGCGCTGTATGCTCAACTACTCCGGGGACCTCATCGGGTGGACCGTTGAGGCCTACGTCGACGACATCGTAGTTAAATCAAAACGGGCTGACCACCTTGTCACCGATCTTGAAAAACCCTTTGCTAAACTCAGGGCAAATGGCATCAAACTCAATCCCGAGAAATGTGTTTTCGGAGTCCCAAGGGGCATGCTGCTCGGCTTCAATGTCTCTGAGCACGGCATCGACGCCAACCCAGAGAAAATTTTAGCCATCACGAAGATGGGACTGATCCAGAACATAAAGGGGGTTCAACGGATCACAGGGTGCCTCGCTACCCTCAACCGATTCATCTCGCGCCTCGACGAATGAGGACTCCCCTTTATCAACTCCTGAAGAAAGCCGACCGCTTTGAGTGCACAACCGAGGCTCAGAGGCGCCGACATGG